>JAOYMR010000011.1:82053-129378 GCA_025802075.1 Tenebrosternarchus preto | reverse complement strand
TGCAACTGCAGTGTAAGTGTACTTGAAGAGAGGACGATTATTTTTTTGAGCAGGAACATAGAAATTGATCATTTATATTTATAATTTATGGAGCAAGAAATAAAAAAATGGATGTAGATTGAAGAGAGACCGTTTTGCTGCCCTGCTGGAGTCATCCACTATTACATCATGGTGAAAGAAATGCATTACATTTATATGTATGGAGGCATTTACATGTTGATTTTGATTGGCTGACATCATGGGCACAGGTAAACTTATGACATCAGTAAGTTGACAAGGGGCCACTTGTAATTCTCACCACAGTAACTTTATGAATTAAATATTGTATTGCACATTTTGCATGGCATAGTGTCATTTTATGAATCTGGTCCATGATGTTATAATGGGGAAACCCTCATGATGCACTTTCCCTCAGCAGCCATCTGGAGGATCCCCTATTAAGTCTCCTAATTCTAAAAGCAGGCTGGGGGTGGGTGAAAGGAGGCCCCTCCCCTCGACCTTTGGTGACGGCATTAATCTAAACCGTCAGAATCAAAACCTTAATTCCTTTTGCCTTTGTATTTCCTTCTCTAATGTAGTGCTGCTTATCTTCTCAGTGTCTGATTTTGCATATTCCTTCATTTGCAAATTCATCTATTCGTGCTATATTATGTTCTGTGTGCTTGTTGGTCCCAATGCTTGTTTGCAGGCCAGTTTCGATGTGGAAACAAGCGCTGTGAGAGTCAGGAAGCCCTGAAGAGCTGGGAGGTGAACTTTGCCTACATGGAGCACGGCGAGAAGAGGAACGCCCTGGTGAAACTGCGTAAGGCTGACCTTACGTTGGGCGCCCACCTAAGCCTCACTGCTGTTAATCTCCACTCTCCTCAGCAGACCCCAGAGTGCAATTAATCTTATTACAGTAGACTTAAGCAAAGGCCATCCCTGCCCACCACTACACACATGCACAGCCCATGAAGTTATCCTCTTTCATGAGTCTTTCTGCAGGCAGTTCTAACAGTAAAGTTCGGAAATATGGTGCCACATCAGATAAATGTTTTTATACATTTTGCAAATATATGTTGGCAAGCATATTTTTTTTGTTCTCTTTCTTAGGACTCTGTCCTGAATGTTCCTTCAAACTGAATTATCATCACAAGTAAGGAGATTTACTATATGACTTTTAAATTGAATCAAAATAGATTTATTCTTTAATGTAGGTCTAAAAGGAGGACTTTGGTTGAAAATGCCTCCTCTGTTCATCATGAATGAATACTGAATGTCAGTGGACATGATGCAAATGACAAGATTATAATGCAACTCTCACAACTTTAGTGCATTATGCAGGTTTCAGACTGTTTTCTGTTTCTTGTTACAGGAGGAAGGAGGTCAGGACTAAGAAAAAACGCAAATCAGGAGAAAGCAGTGGAGAGTCACAGGCTCAGCAGCCCAAACGGCAACTCAAACGCAAACACAGAAAGATGCTAGAACACAAAAAGAGACGAAAAGGCAAGAAAGGGCTAGACCTTTTTTTTATTAATTATTTCTGTTTGCCATTGAGCTTTTAAACCTTGGATAAGCCGTTTTGAGCTCTGTGTCAAGGATGTGAGGCAGGGGTTGGATCAGCATGGGGGTGGCAACATACTACACTCTCCTGAAACCCATGAAATGAAGAGGTTTCCTCAAGGGCAGGTTGCTGATTGTACATATTGACAGATTCATACAGGAACTGCAATGTGGTTCAGTGCTTTTCACTGATAGTTAGGAAAACATTCCAGCACCAGTCCATGCTTGAAGGGCGTATGCAATGTCTTCTGTTTATCATTTTGTGGAATCCTCTGAGAGAGGCTTTTCATTTTTATTACAAACAATACCTGAGTGTAAACAAAAAAAAAATATGGTGAATGTCTGCTTCCTGCTGTTCAGGTAGTTTTTTTTTCTGAAAACTGTAAGGTTTATGACGATATTTAGTGTTCTAGTTGTGCAGGAGTAGCTGGTATCATCAGTTTTTTTCTTCTGTCAACAGAGCACTCTTCTCCGAGTTCAGAGGATTCCCTGGAGCTGGACAAAGGTTTGAGCCTGCTCCTGTGTCTCTCCCCTAGTCCTGCCAGTTATCACACATGCACTCGGCAAACATAGGATTTATCTAAGTATACATTTATCATGCCAAACATCCACAAACAAAAATACCACCAAATTAAACCTGAACAACCTCTCTCCTGGGTGGTTGCCATCTTTATGAGCTGGTCTGGTGACTCATGAGCAATTGCAGTTTGGACTGGATAATTTTGCCTTATTGGGGTAGAAAATCTTATCTTCCTGGGGTAGAAAATCTTATCGTATTAGGATAAACTGACTTGTTTAAGCATGTCTGCTTCACATTCCTTCAGAATCTGAAAGTGAAGAGGAATCCAATGGCCCCTCAGAGTCTGAGCACTGGAAAGGCCCAGCACCTGCTATGGAAGACAAGTCCAAGTGAGTTCTGATGTTCATTACTGTTGCCAGTTCTATCACCACTTATGGCCACATGCCTGTTTGAAGGAAGCTTCTCCTGAATGTTTAGCTGTACACAATGACCACTGCCATTAAAATCGCTGCTGATGTTCTCTCTTATAGGGAGGATGAGTTTGAGGAATACTTTGAGGACATGTTTCTCTGAACAAAAGTCAGTGGACCAGAAAATCTCTTTTGGAAACCTAACTACAATGTTTCTGTATCAAATGTTATTGCCCGTCCAATGTTGATGTAAATAAAATGCTCACCATTTAATGTTCTCCTGTTCTACATGTTTAGCATTGAATTGAGTTTTCTTCAGTAATCTGAAGCTTGATTTTGTTTACCCTGGAGAGGCTCACAGATAACAGATGGAGTAAACATGAGAGTGGTTCTGAGACTCCAACCAAAGCTTGGGCCCATTGCTAAGATCTACCAAGACTGCAGAAAGCCAATCAATGGGAGAGCTGTCCTTTAACCTGCATATCTAAGCACTCTTACTAACTCTTACTAAGTATATATAAACACTAAGCACTCTCTGCCTGCATGACTTCTCAACCACCTTTTCCATAACAACCCACATTACAAATTTCTCTTACCACTGTGCTGGCTTGCATATTGAACAGTAACTCGGGGGTTGACAAAGGCTACAGGGCAAGGAAGCCCCTCCTAGCTCGACTGACCTTAGGCACCCTTAGCCGCCAGCCTATTACCTGAGCTTCTTTACCACAGGCTGATCCAGCTTTATTAGGTAATCCCTTGTATTTTAGAGGAACTATACAGGTCTGCCAGTGCTTAAAGACCCTCTCTGGTCTTCCTTGGACTGTCCTCTGAGCAACCTGACAAAAATAGAACAAGTATATCAAAACAAGAGGAATCAGTGTGGTAAACACAACTGAATCATCATGGCACGTGAGATCTTCAAGCAATGAATTTATTTACATAATGTCTTATAAATGCAACAATATTAGTTAAATAAGGGGTAAATTCATTCTTTCACAAGTACCATACACTAGTAACACTACTATGTGATAGTAACCAAAAGTGAAAAAACATTATTAACTCACTGTTTTGAGCCCTTCTGTTTCATCCAGAAGAGAAGTGTCTTCTGAGGCCCTGTATGGAAGCTATTCTAACAAAGGCTTTACTTTGCAGAGAAACAGTGCTAGCGGGTTATTGGAAGGGTCTTTATGGATGTAGCCATTCCTCATACCATATCTGCATTATATAATCCGAAAGGGTTTTGTAGCATTGTGGGAATTTTTTATTATTATTTATTTATTTATTGGGGACTTATTTTAGAGTTTATAAAAACCATTTGTTTTGGTGCGTCAGAAGAATCAATTTTGTAATTGAGATTCTTTCATTTTAATACAGGAGATTGCATTAAAAAAAAAAAACCGCAAGGACCTTTTATAGCCATTTTTGGCCCATTCTGTAACTTCAGTGGTAACGGCTGTAGCTGAATTAGCTGTAGCCCAGTTCTTTTTACATTTTTTGTATGCTGATTTATTTCTCCATTAATTGTCAAAAATCTCAAATTGACTTTCTATGTAGTATACACCATGTCACACGTTTTCTAATTAATATGACATATTTAAAAACAAACTGTTCTAGATACATTTATCATTAGTCGAAATAGAAGATTGTGTATTTGGTCACAAAAGCATAACCTTCAATTACTGCAACACCCTTAAACAAATATGCGGTCAATATACATTTCTGCCCTAAAACCAGAAAGTTATTCTCTCTGAATGGGTTCCATGACATTTTCAGGCTCAAGGTGTCTAAAGACGAAAAAGTAGAAAAGAACTTATAGTTTACAGTGATTCAAAAATATATTCTCAATTATATTTGTATATTGTGCAAGACTAGTTAGTGCCAGCAACTGATACGTACTTAAAATTGACGTCATTCATTAAGGTACATAAATCCAACCACACAAACTGGGAAAGTTTGAATAAAGAATAGTTTTGAAGTTTTTGGCTGCACATTCAAAGTAACTTCATGTAAAAGAATTTATATCTGTGCAATGTGCTAAGAGTAACAGTTAATAAAATAGGCTTCCACTGTGTTGTTCCCCCTTAGAGTAACTCTAGATGACAGACTAACTAATCAAGTATTACAGACAGCAACTGGTTTTACCCCATAAAAAATAAATAATAGAATTCCTGAGTGCTGTAATTCAACTGTCAACTGCCATAATGAAACAATTGCGGTAGTTAGCCTACTGGTTCTGATGCAGTCCTTCCTTTTTATTTAGAAACTGCTCATAAAGAATGAAAGAAACATTAATTTATGTTATGTTCAAGTTTATCTGGTGTTCCTCAATGATGGCTTCAATAACAGAAGCTTTGTAGAGAGCGTACTTTCATTCCTGATAGATGGATTAGCTGGAAAGTAGAAAGCTGATAGACATATGGTCCATAGAGAAGCATCTTCCACCTGCTGTCATGTTTAACAGGTTGATCGGATTCTGTGCCCGGTGGTGCTTTTTAAAATATGGTACAAGTTTTAGACTTCACTCCTTCTCCCTCTTCTGTTTCAGATAAAGAGAAGCAGACAAAAAGAGGCCCAGGGTTAGAAGAGGTAATTAAATGTTCCTGTTTGCTTTGCTCAGAAAGATTTGTGGATAAACAACTGGCTAATGATGATTAGGAATGTTGTATCATAAATCCTATAGAACTTTGAACCCCATGTAGAATCATATGTGCTATGGGGTGAATTAATTTTATGGAAGTACAGCATACTTGTGTGAAGGATATACCATAGACTTTGAACAGACCTTTTTTAGCCACCTGTGTTTCCAGTTTCTTTTTCTCATTCTCAATAGCATCTAGTTTGGCTTGATAAACATCGGCCAGCTCTTTCCAGTGGGCCCTGTTGTTGTTCAGGCCATCAAACATCGGTGTGATGTCCTTTTGGAACCTTGCGAATTCCTGCATGAGATAGAGACCTCTAGTACTGCAAGTCCTCCCATGTTTTAGGGCCAGTCAGCATCAAACTGAACAGATGTGTAATAGGGGGTGGTCCTGCTACTCTAAAGAGATTTTTATAATAGAGTTTTAAAATAGAGTTTTTTAACTCTTAAAAAGATTTTAAAATAGCACTTTACAAGTACAGCCTTATAAAATACAGCTGCGCAAATCAAAATGGGTGAACTGACCTTGTACACAAATGAGCAGACAAAGTCAATGAAGCCACATTGCATCTTGGGCAGCTCGTCTGCCTTGTTCCGGTCCATCATGGGCTGAAGAAAGATTTGTCACAAACATTCATAAGCCTTTAAATGTGTCAGAATAATTTAGGTGCCAAAGATTGCAACAAAGCTTAAAAATTATGAGAATAACTAATGAGGATAATTGTGCTCTAACTATTGGTTCTTGTTCAAGGACGTTCCTCTCCAAGTCTCCCTGCTCCCAGAATTCAGCAGCCACCATCAGAGCCACCTTCAGAAAAAAGAGAGAGGAAAACCATTTAAAAAGATTTTACACAGACTTTCTTCTGTTTTCTAGCACACTGATCCATAGTGTCAGTAACCACATGCCTTGCTTTGAACCTCCCATGGCTTTGTGATGGCAGATAAGTCACAGCCAGTCATCATCATTGCCCTGCATTGAGCCAGAAGGGGTAGGCAAAAACTTTATGGCTGTAGGGATGTCACAGATCTAATGAATTCAATGTAGCTAAAATAAGAAAATAGAAAGAAAAAAATACTGCTAGATAATGTAACATCACAGTTTATGTGACATTTATCTAAAATTAAATAAAAGTTATTTACATGATGATTTCTTTCCTGACAGGGTTGTTGGCCACATAGTTAATGGCTTCCTTTTCATCTGCCATTGGCTGTGTGGCATCAACAATCTTCTGGAACATTGTTCTTTTTCTATAAGGTATAGAATTAATATTAGAACACCCAGAAGGGCTCCTTTTAACACAAAGAGGAGCAACACTTACTTGAAGTATAAGGCCAAATCAGTAGCAATGATGCAGACATCGTGTAAGTGCTGAACAGTTTCAAACTGACGTTTTTGTAGGTTCTGGAAGATATTGAGGTTCTGCATCGTGTTAAAGAAAAAAGCATTGTCAAGTACATCACACATTTAAACAAAGTAATAATAATGTTTACAAAAGTGAAGTATTCTGCAACTTTGCAAACCTCTTCTGCCATGAGAGTCTTGCTGTACTGAAGATGGTGTCTTTCCAAGATGGAGGACCCATGAAGTTTGGCCAAAGGTGACGAACTCCTATATCAAATACATAAAGATTATAAGCAAAGCCATGATAAACATGCAAATGTAGGGTTATGGGGAAGTAGGAGGGTAATCAGTCCCGTACTTTGTCTGATAGAGATTGTTGGTTCCCCTGTGGTCAATATCGTGGCAAAAAGCAGCTGCTACCATTGCAAAGGCATCAAGGTCCGAGTAGTATTTTCTCAGTTTTCCAGTCTGTATAGGAAGGACAAAAAGACTGTGATGTATAACGGTGTGTGTCAAATGTTAATAGATGAGAACGTCCAATGGTTTGTTGTACCTAAATACGCAAGTCTTTCTTAGGAGATCTGCTCCCATTTTTAACCATTCTCTGATAAACATGCACCCAACAGGGAGCGTTTGAAAAGTTCACCACTCAGTGGAGGAGTGATGTGCTATATGAGGGCCTGATGGCTTTGGTTTTCTGTGCAGCACTACTGAGCTTATATGCCTCCACTTTTGGAGCCAGGAGATCAAATTTTGTTCAATACAGAATACAGCACTTTTATAGAATACATTTTTAGAAATACCTCTGTTAGGTGAATCTGAGGAACAGATCCATTCAGTATTTTAGAACACTCAAGCATTACAGGACATGCATTAGGTGTGGGTGGACAAAGCAAGTAGATTCCAGTATGGTCTCCGTTGCACATGCTGCAGATCCAGGTGTGTGTGGAAGATGGCACACACTGAGACAGGACTACTTCACTCACCTGTAGTAAACAGAACATGGTCTGCCCCACGTTAAAGCCATGTCTCCAGTTATGGTAAGTAATGTCTCTGTAACCCTTCCTGACTGTGTACATCCATCTTGTAAGAACCTGAAGTGAAGTGAGAAGGAATACACCAAAATGTGGTGTTACTGACATTTCTACTACCAAGTTGAATCTCCATAAATATAAAAATATATGGGCAATATATATACTGGTATAAGCAAACACAATGCAAATTACACTGTAACATGAATGAATATGAATCATTCTGTATTTAATATTTAATATTGTTCAAAGTAATATCATTACACATGATATCATTCATTTCACATTCATAATATTACATAACCCCAACAATGCACTAGAGCATTTATTTAAATGGAAAATTGGATACATGAAACAATATGCGACTGACCTCTGCTGGCACTTTAAACTTCTCCACCACACCCAGTTCAAAGAAGCATCGAATGCCACACTTGATTAGGTCAAACTCAGATAGTGGAAAATCACTGAAGTGGAATTCAAGCAGATCAACATCCTTGGCTTCAGGTACGTTTGCTCTCTGTACATAAACACAAGCATCAGTACAATATATAACACATCATCATAGATGACAACAGCTGCCAGCCCCCACGCTAAACAAAGAAACCACTTGCAAACAATTACACTTAAAAAAACATTCTCCAGACATCCAAATGTTCTCATCCAAATGTGAGGTGCAAAATGTAACAGACAAAAAAATGATTTACCAAAAGTTTGTACATCTCTTTCTGATCACATTCCTCTGGTTCTCTATCAAATCTCTCCTTTGTGTTCTGTCAAGCAAAGACAAAGCATACATGTAGCCTGTCAGCAGTGGCATACGCCTGCATTGCTAAAGGTGGAAGCCATTGCTATATCACGACTCTCACCAAAATCTGCTGAACCTCGCCCAAGGTGGCTCTGGTTTGGTACATCACCATTTCCTCAGCAATCTCTTTCCGCCACTCCATTCTGTTGAGCTTGTCATAGGTGTCACAGTTGAGTACGGACCATCCCAGAAACTGTGTGAGGGCCTGTTCAAAGAGTGGAGCACAGAGTTACACTTCAGATATACTAGGAAACAAAAGATGTTGATCTGAGGTGAGGCCTGCAGTCTCACCTCAGTAATCTGCTCATCCTGCTCATCGAATGGCTTGCCGTCTTTTCTGTTGAAGAAAGTGATGATGCCCACAATCTCCTCTTTTTTGTTGACAATGGGAAGAGACAAGACATTTTTGATGACGAAGCCTGTCTCATCCACAGCTGCTTTCTGCAAAGGTTGAAAAGAAATAGCAAAAAGAAAAAAAGATCGTTAACAAGAAATGACAAAAATGGAGACAAAAAATTAGAAACTAATGGTCTGCAGTATATCAAATATATGAGTGAACTACAGTGATTTTATTGTTAGATGTCCCCTTATTACATCCAGGACGAAAGTAAATTTTTCAGTATATTTTTGCGAATGTTTTATTGTACTGATACTAGACCCTGTGACGGCGGGGCGGAGGGAGCAGAGGCAAACGCTACAGGGAACATGCTTACGAGGGTTTATTAAGCAGGGTTGCCAGTAGAGTAACAAACAAGCATGCAATGACAAGCAAACAAACAGACGAGACCGGTAACACCGGCGAGGCTGAGCAAACAAGCAACTTGCACAAACGCACAGACA
Organism: Tenebrosternarchus preto; assembly: GCA_025802075.1. Classification (NCBI taxonomy): domain Eukaryota; kingdom Metazoa; phylum Chordata; class Actinopteri; order Gymnotiformes; family Apteronotidae; genus Tenebrosternarchus; species Tenebrosternarchus preto. Next base: position 120,250 of record JAOYMR010000011.1, on the reverse strand, counting down.
CAGCGAGACAAAGGCGACTGCTGTGTGGCAACGAACAAGTAGGGCTTCAATGTGCAGCGTTGTAGTGTTGTTTGGTGAGTGCTTATGTAGTCTGTGCTTGATGAGCGACAGGTGTGCTCAATATACGGGTGATTGAGACCGAGGTAATGTGTGATTGGTGGGCGTGGCTTGGGAGCTGGGAGTCTGGTGAGACGTGACAGACCCATACTAATCATAATAATACCTCAAAGTTTGATCACTTTTTGCATTACGCATCATTAAAATTAGTAGTAATTAAATTACTACAAATATTTGTTTAATGGACACAGTGCGGGCTGTCTTCTGAAACCTGAGTCCTTAGTGCTCGGGGGAGCTGTCAGGTTTCTGAAGAGACTGTGCACCTTACCTGGAATGTGAAGTACTCATCTGCAGCAACATTCATCATGTTGCAGATCTGCAAACAGAAAAAAAGCGATATTTTCTGTTAACACATTACAAAAATAAAATGTCTTCATCTAGCCATTTTAGACATGGAATTGCAGAACATCAATTAAGGGCCTCACTAATGAGCAGAAATTAATGTGGGGTATTAATTTGCATGGAAAAGAACTCACAAAGCCGTTTTCTGCCACATAAGTAGGGAGGCCGCTAACAAGAGCCCAGTGGTCTGGAGGAGGTGCCCTGCTATGACAAACCAGGGCTATAGTGAAAGCTTTAGTACACAACCCACTGTGACTTGAATGTGATTTGTATAGTATACAGTTGTGAACATTCACATATTTGTCATTCAAATACTGCTTACGGTACAACTTTGATTTCTTCCTTGGCTTCTAAGAGGTAATCGATGATTTTATAGAAGTTAACTTCCTGTAAAGCATACATGAGTACACAATGGTTGCTTAGAACTGATTCATAGTTCATGACTAACAGAGGAGTTTATTTTGTACTGAGCAGAATAAAACTTTAGGGAAAAGACACTTACCCTGCCATCAGGTGTCTTGGGACCCTTATATGGTTCCACATCTCCTAGTTTAACTGGCCACTCATCATAGAATTCCTAAACCAATAGGGTGATACAGGGTTAGTGTGCAAAGGGTCAGCACATTACAAATAGTCACTTATGCATGTCTGGCATTACAAACCTTTTCTTTTGTCATATCTAGCAGCGCCACTGAGTACCTCTCACACTGAAGGTAGCTCCTAACAGTGTACAGAGCTTTGTGGAACTGACGTTCAATGTCAGTCAGCTCTTCAAACACTTTGCTGGCAGACCAGAGAAGAACCTATAGAATGAGAGGCAGAGTGGCACTTGTGTTACCAGATTCAACTAAACTTGGTTGTAAAAATCACAGCAACTGCGTTACGTTTTTCCTACCTGACTTCTCCTGGATTCCACATTCCACATGTAACTGGTGTAGTGCTGAAGAGCGATGACTGAGGCAAAGTTTATGTACTTGTGGAATAGCTTAGAAATAAACAACATTCATGTCATTGAAGAGCTTAGAAATAAACAACATTCATGTCACTGAAGAACTTAGAAATGAACAACATTCATGTCATTGAAGAACTTAGAAATGTCAGTAATATAATGCTGGTAGAAAGGGCTCCAAAGAACTGCCACTCAAATTCAAAACAACGTTAATTTTATTCAAGTAAGGGGTTCGTTAGACAGGAGCACCATGATTTAGCGTCCATGGAGTGATTTGCTGTTAAGTATATTGATTCAAGTTACAAGTGCCGTGGCCTTCCCCCAAAATAGTTACTGGTATTATGACAATTGCTACTTTATCCTTCCTGGAATTTAGATAAGTGACTTATTAGAAGGTTACTAAGAAAAAAAAACCCACTAAATGATGCAGTTGTTACAGTGAAGTTATATAATAAAATCATTAAGGTTAAAAGTCATATGATGTCAAGGTGCTAGACAACAAATGTCCCTAAAGAGGTTGAACTCTACACTCTACACTTTACACTTTACACTCTACACTTAATACTTTACATTTTACACAAGGATGCATTGAGAACAGACACAGAGTCATGCTTCTTCCAAAACACTATCCAATGCTCTTTAATTTAGTTGTTTTATGAGGTGTTTTTTTTAGGAGACTGTTCAGAGTAATAGGATCATATTTACACTTACATCTTCATCTGCTGTTGAGAATTCCTTCCCACCAGTTTTGTTCAATGCCATAAGGACACCAAGGGGCTCCTTGCCACTCACAATAGGAGCGGCCAGCATGCTTTTAGTGCTGTATCCTGTTTGCTGGTCCACAAAGTCACTGAAACGGGGATTCTTGAAAGAAATGGCATTAATTGAACTCGCTTTGTTTCACAGTCCACACTCTGTATATTTATTTGTAAATTACTCAGCTACATCTTATAGGTAATTATAAATTACTATACAGTGCAAAAAAAAAATAAATAAATAAATATGTAGAGGTAATAAAAGTTGTGTAGTACATAGAGTTTCCATACAGACCGGACATTTCAGACAGAGGAGCTTTATCAGCTGTGCAAGCAAAATGCTCCTGGAGCTCTAGGAGCTAAATCATTATATGTTCCAACATAAACTACAGGAATTTTAAAGTTTCACCTCACTGAGGTTCAGAAACACTTTGCTTACACAGCTGAAGAACGAGCTCTGTCTGAAATGCAGTGTTTCTCTGTAAACCTTTTGAACTACACACTGATTTTTTTCTACCTCTCTATCTATACTACAGTTCACCACAGTTACTACTTAAATTATTAAATTAATGCATCTCTACTAATTAACTGTTTATTAGTAGTTTCTTATGTTTATGTTTATTAGTAGAAGTTAATAATGCACATGAGAATGTCTGTGTTTTTATTAGTAGAAGTTAATAATGCACATGAAAGTGTCTGTGTTTTTTGTGAAAGAGGCTATATTACGGTAGCTGTTTTTTACTTTATTGCAGTATAGTTTAATAAATCTTTGGTTTATGTGAAAGGGTTATGTAATAGTTTATGTGATAGGGTATGTAATAGTTTCATAGTCATTGATAAAAATATATAATAACTCCTGAATACGCTAAAATTTTAGAACTTTGAATTCTGAAGTTTGAATTTCTTGTATGTTGTTCACAATCTTCATAACTTCTGACATCATATTTATGGCATTATAAGTTCAACAGGATTTCTGAAAATGTTATTTGGGGGGGAATTATTTAAAGAAATTCCCATGTCTAACAAGCTTAGTGGCTCCTTATTGCTGTCCATAGCGCTAACAGGTTTTAATCAGATGGACTTTTGACATGTAAGTGTCAGAACAGGAAATGCTCCCTGCACTCATATTATATAATGAACAAATATGATCATAGCCCGTTTTATAGCAAATAATTGTTCCCCTAAAAATGTATTCAGTTTAGATTATTTAATTATTATAAAATATCTCTAGAACATTTTTACCTTCATGGTTAAGTATCAGATTCATAATAAAGGGCATTTAAATAGTGAGAACCTGAGTTTTATATTTAGTTATATTTGCCATACAGGATATGTTGTAGAGGTCATTATTTAATACCGAGGATGAATAATTCATGAGTTATATTGTGGTTTGTGGTTCTTTATGCTTGCTAGATAGCATTTTACAAGACATTTAATGTATATTTAATGTATACATTATATTTATTCGTCCTGAATGTCATTTCTTTCTACACAGCAAAGACCAGAGGGATGTCTTCACTTGTGATGATCTTCACTTACCTGCTTCACATCTGGAATGTTAAGTCCCTTTTTGGTTGTCACTACTTGCCCCACTATGCCCATGTCAGTGGGGAATACAATCTCAGCCAATGGACTGACCAGGTTGTCCTCAAATTTAGAGGTTGGGGTAACATCAAAAAGACATGTGGCCAGCTCAGGGATTCCATTCCTAGCCCTGTGTATAAAGTAGCTGCACCGTTCTGCATTTACAAGAACGCTTATTCGTTGCAGGACCTTGTGCATGCTTTTCTCCATGATCTGCTCACTCTGTATCTCCCTGACCAGGTCAAAAATTATGGCAGCCTCCTGCATCTGGGAGACATCTTTGTATGATGATGGGTCTTTGATCTCAAGCTTTTCTGTGAAGGCCGCAGTGATGACCTCAACTCGTACCTTCTTGTCGAAATATTCTTTGGCAAACTGGGGATTATTCTCCAAGTATTTTTCCACACTGTCCTTGTCTGCCATTTTGTAACAAATATGAAGTGGACAGCTCCTAGAGATGCATCTCTTGAAGAAAACCAGAAGAAGGAGAAGAGAAGCAATGCTAGTTGCTTCAATGACCTTCAGGCAGTGGCGTCCTCTACTGTACCGCTGCACAAACACTTCTGGTCTCCAATACGCTCCTGGTCTCCTACACCAAGCCAGCAGACTACTGTGACTTACAAGCTGAAGGGATCAAAGAGGCCACTAATTAAAGTGACGTCATGACATTAAACCTCCTAAGCTTGCTTAACCTGCAAATCCCGCATGCTGATCATTTTACATTGGACAATCCAATCAGAAGCAAAGTCCCTTGTTTTCTGTGACAGAGGAGTCACTGAAAGTGTTGCGGTATATTTGATCCATCAACCAGTTCCTCAGAATGGTAAGCCTCACTCAAAAATAGTCTTTCTTTCACATTTTACAATCTAATGCGTAATAAAGAAGCTGAAACTGTAGTCCATGGCTTCATGACTCAGTTTGATTACTATCATTCTAACTAACCCCCCATACAGTGTGCCATTCTGACTAACCCCCTATGCAGTGTGCCATTCTGACTAACCCCCTATGCAGTGTGAAATATGTACAAAACTCAACAGAACAGGGCTCCTGCACATAATAACAGCCCACGCTGATTCTATACCGCTAACTCTGGCTTCTGGTATCTTTATGTATTTATTGCAGTGTTTAGCTCATAATCTTTACATCTTTACCTGAACTTGTTCCCAAATATGTATCAGCACTTCTTTCCTTTGTATCCTGCATACCTTTACGTCCTCTGGCAGACAGCTCCTATCAGTCCCAAAATAAATTTGTCACAACTGGAGGGAAGTCTCTTAGTGTTTTAGGGACTGAACATGCTGCCTTAATCACTCTTTCAACATCTCTTTTAAAGGCCATCTTAAAACTTTCAGCCTCCATTTCAACGGTTGATATTGTTTTGTTTTATTTTGCAGTTTATAAAAGCAAATATATTATTATAATAAATCAATTTCATTGTTATTGCTGTTCATTGTTATAGTACTTCTGCATTAATGATTAGTTATTATATTAGTTAATTAGTTATGAATGGCATGTTTGAGAAATGTGGGAGGGAAAGGGCCCAAAATGTGAACTTATTTTTTTTTTAATTATTTTTCATTGTATTTTGTTGATAGTTTCATTGTTCGTAGTTCTCAGTGATTTCAAGAAAATAGCTGATTTGTATTACTGTGGTCCTCAAAAAACCTGCCAGTAAAACCAGACCTGTTCTGAAATTAAGCCCAGAGTTGAGGAGTGAAATTCTTAGAAGTGTGCTATAATTATCTTTTTATTAACCACTATTTATAAAGAATTGGATGGAAAGGATCTATTTCCAATAATATGATTAAAACTGTTGTCTGCTGAATATAAAAAAGGTCAGTGACTTAAGGAAAAATAGAGACTGGACCAAAGTTATATAGCAAAAAGCTGTGCATATTTTTACATGGCACAACAAATCCAGGATTAAGGAAAAGTGATTACTAGGTTGTCCTAACCTGAGGTTTGGGCACAGTATAGTGGTTGTGTGCAGTTTACAGAACAGAGCCAATGAAAATGTCCAATACACAAATCAGTTTTGTCTGCATCAAAATACAGTGGTTTAGGAAGGCAAACTTCCATCCGTTTTATTTAGAAAGTACAATTTTATGGTTTGTGGAGTCTTAATCCTTTAACAGCTGTTTTCGATAAAGACTAAACAAAACCAAATAAAAAGAGAAAGTGAGCAGATATTTGTTGGGAATTTGAAGCATTAGCTAAATCCTGTGAAAGTTCTGGTAAATTAAAGATCATTTAAATAATAATATTTTTATACTAATAAACTGGTCAAACCTGTGAACGCAGAGAATTTTTTAAAAAAGTTACGGAGAAAAATGGAGCAAGAGAACTGTGCTTTTAAAAATGAAGTAGCAGAAAGCACCAGATAAATTTGACATCCCTGCTAAAAGCCTGTGGATCCTTGAGTTCCTTCTGGTGACTTTTGTCTTTGCCAGAACATGCACAAAATGAGCTCACAACCCAAGCACTTGTTTCCACTGCATACCTTAGTCATTAAAAGGCAGCCAGTAAAGCCATGGCTACACCCCGTGGGAAGAAAACAACTGGATTTACATGGTGGAAGAAGTTAAAACATAAAGAGTTCAACAGTTCTTTGAACTGACAGTTACTTCTCTCAGAATTTAATCTTTGAAATTACTACTTACATTTGTTAGACCTTAAAACTGTTACTATACTGAAGCTAAAATCTCTAAACCTAAGAAAGGAATGTCAAAAAAAAAAAAAAATGAAACAGTGTCAACAAAAATAATTAGGTTATCTGTGGTGTATGTACTATTCTAGAAGTTTATTTATTTTATTTTTTTTTTACATTTACCCTAGTTACACAATACATTTTGGGAGGGTGCAGAGGTCAACTCCACAGCGTTCTGTCAGATATGTTTTAAATTATGCAAAAAATTCTAACCAATGAGCGAAATGCTGCTGGGGACCAGAGAGTCTCTGGGTGGGATTGTGAAATTGCTTCCAGAAGGCAAATCTTATATAAGCTCAGTGTAACAAACAACTCACAGTTCTGCCTTGATTCTCCACCAGTTCAGCCTGAAAAGGTATGGTGTGGTTGAAAGAAAAATATAGAGAAAATATGCATTTTAAAATTTGATACTTTTACATTCTTTTCATTCATCAAAGACAAATACAAAGCGGTCTGGGTGGATACTATTTAACTGTTGCTTTCATAAATGCCTCTTAGTGACCCTGCTTTGCAGATCCAGAAGACAGCAGCATGCTGGGGCTCTTTGTGGTTCTTTGTTTCCTGGCAACAGGCTGGGCACAAAACTGTCTGGTCAGCCACATCCGTGTCAAAGAGGGCTTTGACAAATACAGAGTAAGTAAAGCAAAATGTATTTTTTTTTTTATGTAATTGTTTGTCCTTTCACACTCTTGCACACACTTTGGGGGGTTTCACTTGCTGTCCTCTGTTTATCTCACAGTTTCAAGGAAGGTGGTATGCTGTGGCCAAGAAAGACCCAACAGGACTTTTTCTTCTAGACAATGTTGTCGCTGATTACAAAATTGAAGCTGGCGGCAAAATGACGGCCACTGCGTTTGGCAGAGTGATCATTCTGAAGTAAGTTCAAAATGTCTTTCGGTGGTTATAATTCGTACAACTCCTTTTACACAAGATGAATGTTTTCTTTATGATTTCACAATTTAGCAACTGGGAGACTTGCGCCCATATGTTCGCCTCTTTCGAGGAGTCACCAGAGCCAGCAAAGTTCAAGCTCAAATACTGGGGTGCTGCTGCATACCTCCAGAGTGGATGTAAGACAAGCTAGAAATGTGTGTATGTAACAGAACTAGCCAAGTATGTTTTTATAATTTCGTTGAGATATGAGAAATGATCACATACATTATGTAAAAACCATAATTATGGTTAAATATCATATATCTAACTATGTTTCGCTTCAAGGAGTTCAAGTTTAACGATATACCTTTCAATATTTGTGAATATACTGTGAGGAATAAAGACGTCATAAACCTACTTATCATGAACCTACTTATGCTACTCAACCTGCACCCTTGTTTTGTTTGCGACCATCCCAACAGACGATGACCACTGGATCATTGACACCGATTATGACAACTATGCAGTCCACTATTCCTGCAGAGAGAGAGACGCTGATGGAACCTGCCTCGATGGCTATTCTTTCATCTTCTCTCGCCATCCTACTGGTTTAAGGCCTGAAGACCAGAGCATCGTGACCCAGAAGAAGCAGGAATTATGCCTCCTGGGAAAATACAGGCGGGTCACACACAGCGGTACGTTTTTACCCTACTTTTTTTTTATAGTTTTATTGGTTAGAAAAACATAACGAAAGTGTGCAAGAAAAAGTCTAAATCATGACATTTTCTAAGAATAACATCAACACACCTATAATCAGATGGCATAAACACTGAAATGTGATTTAAAGATACTAAGGTACTGGATCACTTTTTGTTTGTCTTTTTGTAGGTTACTGTGGTGTCTGAAACGGTCCTGCTAAAGAAGTACCAGTATGAACTTTTACATTTCCTGTATCTAATATACATGTAAATAAAAATATTCATTTAAAAATAAGCCAGTTTCAGCATGGCAAATGCGAAGTGTAAGAAAAAATGGTATGTGAGTGAAAATAGCAAAGCGAATAATCATGTTACAGTGTACCATGGTTACATAATGTAACTACTAAGCTTTTTTTAAATAAAATGGTCTTGCTGAATATAACTGATGTTATATAAAATGGATAGAACCACAAGCCCTTATGGCTATAGAAGTGTGAGAGAACAAATCTCTCACCTTAGGAGTGTTTAAAGATAGCACACCCACTTCAACTTGTTTCTTTGACTTAATTTATTGAGCAGTTCTGGTCATTTTGTTCTGGTATGAATAATATACACAAGACATAACTGTAATAAACAACTATAGAGCCTTTTTAACTGGTTATTCTGCAGGCACCACACATGGGCCTCCTGTGATAAGACATTATTTGTCTTTTTCTACCCTGACCACTACAGTCTCACTAATTGCCATGACTTAAATAGGTGTAATACGAGGATTTCCAAATGCTAATTCAATCCAATTCAAGCAGCATTATGGTTCTTTTTGAATCCTTGTTATATACTAGGGTGTGAAGAGTAAAAAAAAATGGACACAATCATAAAAATGAACCATGATATTTGAGTTTATTGGGTTCAAACAAGGGTATGTATAATAAAATGAAGATACATGAGTGAGCCCAAGACAACCATCATAAATTAATATCTTCCTTAAATATACTCCACATAAATGCAAGTATATGAGAATACTTAAAGAATGTCAAGAATACCAGTGATTTACCATTGATTTATCCTCAAAATTTCTTTGGATATCAAGCAGGCTAAAACCGAAGTACAAAAATATAAAATTCTAAAAAAGAAAACAAAAGTTATAGGCACTCTATCAAAAGCTCAGTTCCTTTTTTCTGTTAGTCTTAGTTGAAGCAGTAGTCAAGATGTGCAAGAAGCTCTCTGTGCTGACTAGTGGGGTACATCGCCTGACAGTTGGGACATTCCAGGATGCTCTCATCCAGAGTACTGTGGCTCTTCGTCGGAGATGTAGGGTTCTGGATGTGCTTGTGAATGGACAGCCTCTCCAAGTCCAGTTTGCTGTATGAGCTGGGCTCAGAGAATCGGGTTTCACACTTCTGTTTCTGAATGGACATACCAAACATTTGTTTTCACTTTTTAATGAATCATGGTAAAATACCACAGTGTGATCTCAGTATTGCCCTCGTCAAGCAGAGATATGGGAAGCCTGCAGGTTTGGAAGTGACTTACTGCAGACTCCAGTCGTGTGATTTGATCTCTTGCCTTACGAAGCTCCTTCAGCACTTTGTGGAGCTGGTGCTGTAGACTCTGACGGTCCAGTTTCTCATTCTCAAAATCTCTGGCTGACAACTGGATCTGCCAAATGAAGTTGTGAGCACTTTAGAAATTATTCTCATATAAATAATACTCATATAAATAATACATTGTTCAAAAGTTAGAACTTGCACCTGTTGTTCTAAAACAGCAACCTTTTTTTGTTCCTCATGCTGGTTCAATAGGGATTTCTGAAGCAGGTTCACCTTTCAAAGGAGAAAAAGTTTGTATAAGGCAAACATGCTAGACAACTTCATAAACCATGATATTTAAACCATAAAGTTATTCATGATATTTAACAGCATTTAAACAGGCTGAAACATGCTTTAAAACTGAAATTCAGATTCAAACAAATGGATCAACAAGATGTTTTGCACCCAGTGTTTCATTCATTAGATGTTAATCTAGCTATCAAGTATTTCAACTTCACTCACCAAAATCTTTTTTCATAAATACGTGCCAATATCTCGACACACTGCATTTAGTTCTCAAATAATGTCAGACAGTTGTATGGGGGAAGCCATCTTGAACAATATAGATTGCAACAAATATGGCTCCATATAAATTTCAACAATCCATGCTGTTATTTAAAAATTATTTAAGAATGATACCAAGCAGCTTAATAATGTATAACATGTATGCACAATAGACTTTGTGTGAAATAGCTCCACCCACTAATAATACTCCATCCAATAATAATACTCTGTAGCTTCCTTGAGTCTCATAGGTCCAGTTCAAAGCATTGCAGTACCTGCATCATCATCTCAGAAACCCTCTTCCTCTCCTCCTCCAGCCGTGCATCGGCCATCTCCAGCTCACCCTGGAGCCGAACTGTGCGCTCTGTGGCCAGCCTCCTCTCTTCTCCCAAGGCCTTCCGACTGTTCAGCCGTTCCTCCTGGAGCTCCTCCTGGGTGCGCATCATCTCCCGAGTCCGCTCTTCATATTTGGCCCTCAACTCATTCAGCTTGGCTTGTACACTTTTGCCCTGCGCCCGCTCTGCCTCCAGCTCTTTCTGGGCCGCTTGAAGCAGCTCGTCTTGCTTCCTCTGGGCAGTGGGGGAGACCTGACCTGCTTCATAGTGGCATGATGTGCGCATGTGTTTACGACATTAATAAGTACAAAAAACAAGCTTTCAAAAGATGAGCAATTCAGGTGAGAAACAACAACAAAAAAAAGTATTTAATGAAATCTTTCGATCACTACCAGCAATATGACTAAAATTATTTATAACAATATGACTAACATTATTTATAACAATGCTGCACACTTTACAACACCACACACGTCTGCTGTGGTCACATACCACAATACATAAAAGGAATCAGCTGTGGTTATTCTAAAACAATATGGGTGAGATTAACACTTTATAACTCTTTAGACACATTTTTTTAGATCAGTTATAAAAGAAGGACTCATAGCCTAAACAACACACAAATACATTCCTTCTTAACAGTTATATTTTTTTGAGGTCAGACTGCCCCCCCCCCCACACCACCCCCCACCCATTTTACCTTCCAAACTGCCATCTTTGTGAGATTGGTGGAGTGCTTGTTTGGTTTGGTTTAGCTGCTGCTCGAGCTCAGTTATCCTGGCCAGGATGCCCTGAACGTATGCCTCTCTCTGCTGGTCATAAACAAGCCAGTGCTGATTTTTCTCCAAGGCCTTGAACACAGGAAGCAGAGAAGCAAACGTGCCAGGTCATGTTTCCTTTCAGAATGCAGCTCTGATACAAAAGCAAGAGAAGTGCAAATGTGGTGAACAAAATCGCTCTGTGGACTCACATCTCGCAGGTGCTCTTGGATTACTGCAACCTCGCCTGAAGGTACCTGTTCATTACATAAATTATGTGATTCATCAAATAAAATAATTACTGCTAAACATTTCATACAAACACATGTAGGGTTACTCGAGACTCAATAACAGAAGAACAAGGATATACAGTATATAATAAGAAAACTAGAAGTGGAATTAACACAGTGCTAAGCAGCCATTTCATGATCTAAACTCAAAAAAGGCCAGGTGCATTGCTTGTAAAATAGCTGTACCAGTGCTATGATCATCCCTTACTCAGAATGTTTAGCTAAATAACTCCCTGCCTGATCCCTACCTAAAACCTAGCATAGCGATCATAACTGTCTGACAAAAAAGTGAAAATCTCCAGTCCAGTCCAAAGTACTTTGAGATCTGCTGATGTGGTTAGCCTGACCTGCAGACCAAAAGGCATCATGAGCTTGTCAGATATTCCTCAATAAACCTCAATCGCTCATTGCTCAATTACAACCATCTATATAGGCAGAAAAATAAAATCTATAGTTGATATGAGGGCATTCAAAAACTCCCAAGAGAAAACCAGAGGTGAATTGCTAAAACGGTAGATAATGAGAGAGAAGCGAAAATTTGCCCTCTGCGAAAAGATTAAAATGATGTCTGGGTAACTGGCGCCATCTCATGGATGAATCTGAATATGGACGTCAAAAATACATTTCCAGGATGACATATACCGATATTCAACAAATATTTTTTGTTTGTTTAGACTGCCAGCCCAAATCCCTTTTTTTGATACATGATTTGGTATATGATTTCTGATAATCTGGATAAAAAGAAAAACGCGAAATCCGACTTTTGCTAATCAACTCTACATTTGGAGGTGGTTTGCAATTGTGATTTTTTTTTAAATATGCGTCTCATTCTGGACGCTCTGGTGAGAAGCAAGAGTTTTGAACAGCCATATTTTGTAGGTCTTCACCTCCGTCTCTCCTCTCGCATCCTCATTTGAAATCCGCGTCGCCTGTGTAGCTGCGTAGTTACTAACGCTTACGTCGTTACCACAGCAACCTATACAGACAGGTTGGTAATGTCTGGATAATAGACCGTATATACTGTCTGACCTAGACACACAAATCCTAAAACACCTCTTGCAAATGCAGAGCGGATAGCAGTCTCAGTAGACCCAGTCTGAGAAATCCGATTTGTTTGCAGTCTGAATATAGCTTTTGATGTGTTTAAAGAGTTCTGCCCAATTTAAGAGCTCACTATTTATATGGGTCCTGTGGCTAACAATAAAGTAGTTGGTATAGGCATTTTATAGATTGCACAAGAACAAAAACCCTCTCATCAGTGCTGCGTACCATCAACCCTGATCATTAAACGAACGCACGCAAGTTTCATTTACAGTTTTGTTGTATCGGAGTGTGAGAAAAGTTGAGCGTATAGATCAAAAACCAAAGAATTACATGGTTTATGGTTATATAATTAAGATATTTATCAATACCAATAGTGAAATATGTAATGTCATGACAAACTAGGGGAAAGGTGTTCACAAGTCCTCAGGTTTTAGACTTAAGTTCTGTGTGAGGGTTACTGAAGACAACAACTCAAATTTATGAGCATATGTAAGTGCTAGGAGTCTTCCAGTTGGTTTAAAACTTAACATCAAGGCCAAAAATATAAAACAACATGATGCAAACAGCTAAGCATATCACTGTTGCTGCTGTTTATCTTGTGAACTTAATAACTCCTCATGGCATTTATTACTTTATCCGATCATTCAAGCTCTCGCCCACCAGGACAGGTTAGAAGTATTCAGTTGATTTTACTGCAGATCACAGAAGTTGTTACATTGTCGTAGCTAGTGGACCTACGGTTACTGAAGATCAGAAGTTACATTGTCGTAGCTAGTGGACCTACGGTTACTGAAGATCAGAAGTTACATTGTCGTAGCTAGTGGACCTACGGTTACTGAAGATCAGAAGTTACATTGTCGTAGCTAGTGGACCTACGGTTACTGAAGATCAGAAGTTACATTGTCATAGCTAGTGGACCTACGGTTACTGAAGATCAGAAGTTACATTGTCGTAGCTAGTGGACCTACGGTTACTGAAGATCAGAAGTTACAAGAAGCAGAACAGACTAAGGGCTATTAGATGTTTGCAAATGCCCTGTGGCCCCTAAACTTTGGATTACTCTCCCTCAACTGTTCATCCGTTTCCTCATTCAAACTAACTGTGAAGCAAATCTCTTTGCCTTACATGGATTATCACAGCATCGTAGCTCTTAGCTATGCCATGGACCACTTATAACTGAGCAGTTTAGAAAACAATTGGTAGCTATAACAGCACAACACTATGAGACAACTTTTTATATTTGTTTGTTTTCTCTCTTTTTAGCAAATGCATAACATACAAAATACGAGTGTGGCGATGTGGATAGTCTGTAACAATAACTGTACAAAAGCATATAAAATGACAATTACACTAATGGATAACTGTGAAAAGGCAATCAGATGAATAGATAAACTAATTATCCCTAAAGAAGCACATTTGCCTGGTGCCGGATTGATAACATATTAGTGTATGCATATTATTTAACATGATTTCAGTTCAGATTTTTTTCACAGCTATCATCAATACCATATACATCACAACACCATAATAAATACCATTACAAAATAGTGCCCCCACCAAAGGTCATGTTTCAGTATTTCCCATTGAAAAAAGTAAAATGATGTCATACTCATGCAAAGCACACCTTTGGCAAGCTCTGCAAAAAGGTCTAAAAAGTTCAAATGGTTTGGATTCTGAATATTGCTAAACTACATGAAATGTAACAGTGATGAGGAATCAAGCATATGAATGCATCCCTGCTGAATGAGTAACACAATAAAATAGTAGAAAATTCTCTGGGCCAGTTGGGGTACACAGCTCTCACCTGTACACGTTTGTCAAGTGTTTGGCACCTCTCAGCAGCTGCTGTCAGCTTGTTTTTCAGATCCTGTGTCTCCTGTGAGAGGGCCTGAAAGAGTTTCTCTCTCTGCTCTGCCTCTTTTCTGTTCTGCTCCAGCTGGTTCTGCATGTAAAGCACTTCCTGTCCACCTTTGGCAGCCAGTTGCTGCCTCAGAGTGGTTATCTCCTGGTCCTTTGCTAACAACTGCTGTGAATTCTTCTCCCTCAGCTTCTCCAGTGACACAATCCTCTATTGCAAAAAGGAATTCAGTTGTGTAGAGAGGAAAACATAATCAGTTGAAGGTTATCTGACAACCAAGTGGCCTTAAACAAAAGATGACTATCACCTGAAAATACAATACAAAATCAATCAAGTATAGTAATATATATAAGCGTGTGGGAAGAGAACACATGAGAAATGCAGCTCAGTTACACACAAATGGGTAACACAAGAAATTAGAAAAATGGGGAAAATTGTCAATTTGTTTATTACAGCCTATGACATAGCCTAGGCTGCAAAGTCATGCTGTGAAATAAGACAGAAGACAGACAGGAACACAATACTTTTTACCATGGGTATGTCAAATTAGTCAATAAATGCGGCTTATACTTGCACAGTTTCATCCGCAGCAACGTGCATTAGGGCAGAATGACAGTAAGGAAACTCGGTTCGTGCTGTAGCTTAGGCATAATGTCATTTTCAGTTCACGATGATACGAGACATATGATCTATCAGCCCGCAGGTACAAAAGACTGACTCACCTCCAGAAGCTTAGATGTATCTGAATCAGGACATGAAGGTCTAAGTTTTCGTTTTGACATTTCATCCAAATTTTTCTTCAGTTGGGCATTTTCCTTTCTTACTTTCTCTAGTTCAGCGTCCAAAGACTTTGAGGCACTGCTTTTAAATCCAAGTTTATTTACAATAGTTTCCTTGGCTCCTTTGGCCGCCATCTCTGGAGGGTTCCCTGAAAATCACACATTTCCAACTATCAAAATGTTTTTTTAGAAACATCCAACTCACTTCTGCCTGGTCGAAATGTGTCTATAGATGTCAGCTAGTGCTCGATATAGCTATATCTATAGTTATAAAATATCCTAGCTATAAACTATGATTGTTCTTAACTATGGTAGATAGATGGCTAACTAAATATAAATATTTAGTTAGCTAGCTAACTGACTATTGTTTTATTTGGTTCAAAATATTACGAGCACAAGTTTTGACCAAACAGCAGAAAACAAAAATGTTGACATGACTTACTGTTTATAAATATCCAGCTACAGCATAATACAGCTAACTCCGTAATAGAAACGACGGTTTTATTCGGCCATACACTTCCTTATTGAAGTTTAAATGCGGCGCCGCATCTTGCGTCACATCCGTATTTTTTAAACGCGAGGTATGTTCGAGCATCTCATTTGCCACGAACATTGACAGCAAAACGTTTCGTTCCTGTGTGGAAATTCTGTATATAGCTGAATTAGTGACATTGTCAACTGCATAAAACAGTACTATTAGAACATAAATCTTGGAGTCGAACGTGCTTTTATTTATCCATTACATAGTTACATAACTGTAAATATTACGAAACAGGAAACCCCTACTGCTACAAAATAATATTTTAATTGGTGAAAATATTGGTGAAACGTCCGGTGCAGAAGATCTAATAAAGCAACATCCATAATGCTATATAGACTACCGCAACCAAGGGGGAACTCTCCTAATGTACAGCTTACCCAATACACCCAAAACCCATTAACACTACGAAACAATGCAGAACGTATGCAACAACAACTACATCAATAAAGTCGTAATAATTCCCAGCATTGTAAACGACAATGATTGGATAGTCTCAACTTAACAAATTAATGAATTGAGCTATTTCAATTATCAAAGCAAGCATACTGAAGGCCCCCAAACATCCTGTAGGCGGATGGGGGTGACTACATGTTGAAACTATAGTTCCCTCCTTCCCAACCATTACTGAAGCTATGGTTTGTACTTAATAAAATAATTTTTTTTTTTTAAAGTTCTAAACACAATTGATTAAATTAATTGCTATTTACAAATCAAATTAAATGTGAGATTATATCAATCAATCTAGAATTAATATAGAAATCAGATGCAATGCACCTCTTTAATATTTCTGTATGCCAGAATGTACTAATGTATAATTAAAATAGAATTTTACAGAATTTTATTGCCATTTGCCAAGGTACAAAATAGTACAAGTACACTGGAATTCTATTGAGGTCACTCCAGTTGAGTGGGGGATGGGGATCTGTTGTGAAACTTTGTGAGTGCTGATACTGATTGGTCTGTGATATCTGAACCTATATTTTGATGTACTCCACCTAAACAGTACATTGGCTGGATGATTTATGTCCTTCAGAATGCCCTCTTCTTGCACTGCTGTGTGTTCAGTGTGTCCATGGAATTGAGGCAGGAGCTAATAATCCTCTGCAGTCTTAATGATTTGCTGAAGCAACTTCATCTAAGCTTATGTGGTGTTACCAAACCACACAGTAATGCTGCTGGTGAAGATGCTTTCGACCAGTCCTCTGTGGGTCAGTATGAGGGGCTGACACTGAAGTCCAACCTTATTCAATGGCCTGATAAAGTGCAAATGCTGCTGGGCTTTCTTCACTGTAGCTTCAGTGTTTCGAGCCCAGCTCAGATTGTCAAATCATTGAAGTCCTAGAAATGTACTGCTGTTTGCACCTGTACCAGTACCCAAAAATTGCTGGTGAAAAGGGAGTACCAGCTCAGCGGGCTAACTAGTAGCATGCTAGCTAGTACAGTGTTGTATGGTACATGTGTGTATGTATAATGATTATATAATTAATATTTTAATTTTTTATTAATTACATGTATATTTTATATTTATTACATATAAATACTTTGATCAGAAAGCTAATGAAAAAGAGAAGGAAAGAAGTATCTCCATAAAGAAGCATCTCCATATAGAAGTGTCTCCATAAAGCTTGTCATCTGGTGAAAGTGTTTGAAAATCTCCTGGTAGACGTCCAAACTGATGATGGACTTCATTGACTTTGGACTTTATAAAATACAATGGACCAACACCAGCATATGACATGGCACCCCAAGCCATCACCACCTGCAGAAATTTTACACTGGTCTGGACACCTTAGATAATGTTCCTCTCCACTTTTTCTCCAGACTCTAAGGACATTAATGTCCAAATAAAATGCAGAACTTACTTTTATCTGAAAAGAAGACTGGATCACTGAGTAACAGTCCAGTTATTATTTCCTTAGCCCAGGAAAGATATTTCTGACATTGTCTTTGGTTCATGAGTGGCTTGATAATAAGAATGTGTCAGGTTTAGCCCCTTTCCTGGAGACATGTGCATGTAGGAGCTCTTGATGCACTGGCACTCATGTGAAGGTCTCCCAAGTTCTTGAATTCACTTTTCTTGGCAATGCTTTCAAGGCTGTATTCATCCCTGTTGCTTGGGCACCTTTACCTTTTGCTCTTCCAATCTACTTTCGATTAATATGCTTTGATACAGCACTTTGTGAACAACCCACCTTTTCAGTAATGACACTCTGTGAACAACCCACCTTTTCAGTAATGACCTTTTGTGGCTTAACCTCATCGTGAAAGGTGTCAATGTTCTGCAATGAACAAAAATGAACTTTTTCACAATATTATAATTTTTCTAGATAAACCTGAAAGCTAGATTATCGAGTTGCTCATTTCACACTGAATTTCATAAATGGGTTAAAACACAAATAGAAAAAAATGCAACTTCTGGAAATTTCAAGGTCCAGATCTTGAAGTCTTCATAGCTAGTTGGTGTTAGGCTTAAACAAATAGATGGAAAAGTGTAATAAAGCATTAAATAAAACAATATAAACCTTTGTATAACCAGATGCTGTGCATATATAGTTCAAACTCAGTATCACACTAAAGGGGATTTGTATAGAATTGAAATCACATAACATGGCACCTTGAAACCACACTTTTTATTGCATAAAATCTGTAATTTATCCCTATTCTGACATGATTCTATAGGCTTAGCACATAAACATGCAGGATCTCCATAATTTATCAATTTTGCAAGTCAAATTCCAATTTTATAGGAGAAAAATAGCAAAGCAGGTTGACGAGGAGAACAACACAAAAGCAAAGCACCTTTCAGGTTGCAGAGCTCATCACACTAGTCTCTCTCCTTTAGGAAGGCAAACAAAGACAGTTTAAATAGGCTACACATAACGAGAGACAGGTGTGCACAATCACCCGCTGGTTCATTCCAATGCCCAGTCCGTCTTGCGGGTAATGCTCAACCAACGCCCTCCACAGGATTTGATTGCCCTGTTGCTCCTCATTACGGCTTCTATGTCTCCCTTGAGAGCTTAGTATTCTACCCCACCAACTCCCAGGGGGAAAGAGTCCTGGATCCTGTGTCATGATGTAGTAGTAGAATAGTAGGAGACAGACAGAAAACAAAGCATGCACCAGAACACACAGACAGATAACTGCAGGTAACCCCATTTTGTGGCGAATATATATATATGCGCCACTACTTGGGGTTACCTATATATATATGCCACTACTTGGGGTTATATATATATGCCACTACTATATATAATTCACAAACAAATGAAGATCAGATCACAAACTGATGAGGCCACTTCTCATATCAGTTAGTTATGTGGATGCTTAAGTTAATGTGGATGTTACTGTAGCTACTGAAAGAAAACGTGCCATATTTTAAATACATTAGTTTTATACATGCAAACACTATCCCAATATAAGAGATGAAAATGTGATCTGCTTGCTTTTAAAGTAAGTTTTATAAAAAAAAAAGATATAAATTAAAATGTACACAAAAAGTCTAAAATCAAACGTTTTTCTTCTCATACCTTCTTTATCCTTTTAAACCAGACACTAAAACTACAAATCAAATTAATGATGAGAAATTATAACAGCACTTTATAAAATCATTATTAAAAATGCAATATATGAAAAACAAAGACTTGTGATTTCAGTGACATGAAGCAATATTCACATATTTAAGTGGTAAAATCTTTCTTGTTAAATCAGGTTTTTCAGGACAACAAAAAAACAAGACCCCTATTAATTCCTTCCTGCAACAAAAATAAATATTGCTACTACAGCTAAAGAAAAAGATAATAAACACATCAGTTTAATATATGGCATGAATATTGATCAATTAATATTTCAAATGTGACAAAAAGCTTATATGTAAACTTTATAATTATTCAGGTGTAAAGATCACAGCAAATGTCCGTGTTCAAAAAAACAAATGTGCTACCATTAGGGATGCTGAGTCATGTGAAATGAGCTAACAGCTACTTGCATATTGTTTTATTTGAAAGTGAATTGTTTTTCCTGTTGTAATTAAAATGTTTGTTTGTATACTGCTAAATTCTCAATCATGAGAGAAAAAAACATTCAAGGAAACTGTTAATCATTACTGTAATTTATGACAATTTATGTCAGTACACAACAGACAATGCTTCAAAAACAAGAAATTAAGGACATATCTGGCCCATGACCTCACAACACACTTGTTCCCCATATCAAACACAATCCTCATTTTCATTTGTGAACTGTTTTCTCTCCCATCCACCTTCAGCATTCCAGGATGAGTTATTTTCGCCTTAAATTAAGAAGTTCTAGGAAAGCCTGTCCATCCAGATATCCAGTGTCTTTTCACTTCAAAGCAATGCTTCTCCTCTTCAAACTGCAAGTGCTTGTCTTGGGCTGTTGTGTCTTTCCCTTGTGCTACAATATTTATTTCCCAGTCTGTCTCCCACTGGTATTGAGGTTGCCATTCATCATCTATCTGCCAACCGACACTTTTCTGAAATAATTGACTCAGTAGTGAGATTTTCACTGGCAATTGTTTTCAAGTTTTAGTCCTCTGTTATATGAGAATGGATGTAGACACATGTCTCTGCAATATACTGTTTCAATTTTGGAATGGAATTTTGTTTAATACTACTACTTCTGAAGGAGATCAAAGGCAGACTGTTTAGCCTACAGACTTCCAGTCAGTGGTCTGATGTGAAGTTGGATTCCAAGGCAAAAGTTTACCTCAGGATTTTACATTAACTGCAAAAGTACACAGAGACAATTACAAAAATCAATTAAAGAATGATAGAACATTTCAAGTTAATAGGTAAAATTATTATTTCTCTGTTTGAATTGAGAGGGAAAAAACAGAATATTAGTATCACACTTCAAGAATAATGATATGATTTTATTTAATCGTTCTGTCTGAATAGCCGGTTATTGGAAATGTAATTTAAATACTTTTGAAAGCAAAGAAAAAAACATTACAGAACTGTTGCAAGCTGATGTTTTACCTCAGTAGGTATGAGAGAGAAATAAAAGCAGAGATGCAAACAGATAGAATTTGGCACTGTGAAAACTCTGTCTTCAGGCACTTACTTGACAGATTTACAACACAGGCCACTATGATGACAACTCCACCCACAACTGACACAGTGGAAAGTAGCTTGGCAACTCGACCGAGGCGCCTGGCTCCATCGATGTTCCCTTGCTCCAGGCTGTTTCTGGACTAAATGCAAACAGAGAAAGGTAGAGCCCCATACACTCATCATCATTTCAACTCTATAATCAGTATACATCTATAGCAACACCACAGTAGATAAATATAATGGTACATCACCTTCATACTAATCCCAAAGAAAACCTAACTGCCTCTTTTTCTTCACTCACCATAACAGAGTAGACGAACCCCACAATGTTGACCGGCCAGACAGGGCAGAAGCAGGCAATAATGGCCAGGACAAGGTAATCCTTAGGTTTGGAACGGTCCAGTGGTGGGTTGGTGGCCAGGCTGGAGTGGCGGGAGATTGAGGGACGGGGTGAGAATGCCGTGTAGGCCACGGAGCTAGACCTGCTGGCCATTCGCGTACGACCCAGTGTAGGAGGGCGTGTACAGGGTATTGAGTGATGACGCCGGGGTGGGGATGAGAGACTAGCTGTTGATGATTTAGCTTCCTTTAAAG
The DNA here is from genome assembly GCA_025802075.1 of Tenebrosternarchus preto. Classification (NCBI taxonomy): domain Eukaryota; kingdom Metazoa; phylum Chordata; class Actinopteri; order Gymnotiformes; family Apteronotidae; genus Tenebrosternarchus; species Tenebrosternarchus preto. The sequence continues at coordinate 98,858 of JAOYMR010000011.1, read as the reverse complement.
AAGAACAGAGTCCTGCAGAGACAGATGACAAAAAGAAATTATAACTATTCAAAGGAGTATTTCTGTACTGATTCACAGAAGATCATGTAGATCAGTCTCCTCAGTAGGACATTTGAAGCTGCACACCTCAAACTGATCTGGTGACAGTATGACTTGCATCACCATATCCTCTTCCCCAGCCAACAGAGAGAAAACTGTCCTAGCATTTTTTTAATTTTAAAATAAAACTTTCATCAACCATCCAATAAAATAATTAATCAGTGCCCCACTCCCCCACTATTTCAGCCATTTTTAATTAGAATGCAAAGCTTATTTACATTAAGAAAACACACAATCTTCTTCTGGTCTATAACAACAAAGAAAAAGAAATATTCACTCCCATGATTTTTCAACATTAAGTACTTCAACATAATTCACATTCTAAATGATGAAGTTGTCTGCTATATGTATGGCCAACTCCTCCTACACCATCATACAGTGGGCATTCACAAAAAAAGAATAACACTTAAAATGATCTGCAGATTAGTTATAGTCACATTGTCTTGAGACTTTCTTAGGTAATCATTCTTGTGCAGCTGACAAAGTCTACCTTACAGTAATAATTTACATTTAGCTTTCCAGTACTTTTGTAGTAAAAATGGTGATTCGGTTTATAGCTAGTCCATCACATTCATGACATTAAATTAAATTGTTTTATAACATGATATTGAGGTAATGTATCATTTTCTGTAATATCTAGCTTTTGCTCTCATTACAGTCAGCCATTAATTGTTCTACTAAAGATTGTGGGGATAGAAATCACTTGCACAATTTCTTATTTATTTGGAATTTTGCACATCTTTACAGTCAACGTCTAAAACTGGATCATCTCATCCAGTTTTAGACCATTACCAATACTACAAAAATAGTTCTGCCCTTGAATGAAATGTAATAAAAGATTTTTTGCATTCCAACTAAATAAATTTACAGCAAATTGAAATTGACCTACTATCATTCTCAGTCTTCTCTTTAATGACCACGATGACCTCTCCAAGGCGGCATGCACCTTCCTGGGCTTGCTCGGTCGAAGCAAGGGGGCGCAGGCAAGGAAAGGAGTCGCTCACAAGGGTAGAATAGCCCCCCACCAGTGCTTCTGCTTGAGAGGCAATGGTCTCCTCATTCTGGGCATCAAGCAAGGAGTCTGACAGTGCCTTATGTTGGTCCATGTCCACAGAGACAATGGAGGATCCAGAGAATAGAATGGCTCAGATTGAAATCCTGTTGGTCTGTGAAGTGAAAACATGGATAAGAACTCTATTTAAAACATGGGCTGAAGTAATATGAGCTAACTATGATTAATGCTACCTGTGAAATCATCCACAATGTGTAATCAGATGCACTGTCATAGTCCAGCACAAGGCTGTCTGAACACAAATCGCACTACCCTCCCTTGATGACTGCAAGTTACAACCAACAGTAATAAGCATGGACACTAAAATATCTGCATTTCTGTCTGTTTAGCAGGTATTAAGTGGTTCTTGGGAAATTGCTGCGCTTTTATTTCCAATAATTCGATTTGAGCATCAGTTAAGATGTAAACTTATTGCTTTATACAGGTCACTACCCTAGACAGAAACTGAAATATATGAAATATATGTCATGAAAATGTTTTCTAGTTTGACAAATTGCAAATGAATGTGCTAATTTCTGGACAGAATATTGGGGGGACTCAAACAAACGCACTGATCTTTTAATGTGCAACAGTCCATTGTAAAAGGCTGGAGGAAAAAAATCTAAATCATTATTATATAAAAGGGCAAACCAAAGGAACCACGGTTAAATGATATGAATGGGGTGAAAGAGTGAAAGAACGAAAGAGATGAAAAAGAGAGTAACGGCATCGCAGAATAATCTACAACATAATGAATTACCATGATGCTTTTTGCAAATTTACTGAAATAATAAATACGAAACGAGGAGATAGTAAACCTACGATTAATCAGCAGAATGAATATTACCAGGTTGGGTATAACTGCTCTTGTATTAATAACAAGACAAAGAACCGCCACTCCCCCACAGTGAATATACATATTCACGGTGTCTGGTATCAGCTTGGCTATGCACGTACCTTACACTGTCCAATTCAAGTCGCTTGCATACTGCTCTCTTGCACACGAAAAAAACACAAGTATACGTCGTAGCCGTAGTAAGTAGTACTAGTCATATTTCTGACAGCGTGTGCATCTTTTATTACATTCGAAACACACCATAAAAGACAGAGCGACGGTTGAAAATGTTCCCAGTCCGAAATCTCTAGCTATAGACCCAACACAAGTAAAAGAATAGAAAAAGGGGCGGGGAAAATTAATTAATACATATAACGGACAGAGAAGCACTATTCCTCTACCAAAAGAAACACCAAACTAGCGTAATATTAAACGAGACTGAAAACAGCAAACTCAATAAATATGGACATTAAATTATTATCTCATAAGTTCTCTGTAATTCAGAGGTTTGGTTGGTTTCATATATATAACTGTTTCTCCGTGGTTATTTCTGAAAATGAACCACGCAACACGAAAAAGAAAAATGCTTAAAGACAGTAACGCAGAGGGGTGTGATACTTTTTGCGCCTCCTATTGAGAACACACACTTACTACAAAAACATCGCAATTAACACGTAAGCCTTTTACGTTTTGTAGTGTGGATGAAATTGTCCCACCGTGACTGGGATATCCGAAAACGCTAACCTCTCGTATTATTTTAAAAACGCAACATTTCTCGAACCGAAAACGCAACATTTCTAGCAAAATATTGCCAAAATAATGTTTCTGTAATCTAAATGGTAAAGCACTATATAATTTGCGTAGCGTGGAAGGCGGCGACTCCTTTGGATTATCAAGGCAATCGTATGGCCGAATCAATAACCACAGATTTCTCGCGTCCATCACTGGCCACACTCTACTGCCAAAAAGACTTTCCCATAATGTTAGTATGAAGTTTTAGCATTTTTCTCTCTATGGAAACTTATGACAAATAAACTAATTAATGAATGTATACTGTCTATACTAAAACAACTAAAAATCAGGAGCTAGGAGGCTGATTTAGCAAGTATTGCAATTCAGTACGACATAGCATTTCCAATAGCGGGATGCGCTTCATGCACTTATTTTCACATGCTTGCTTTAAATTCACAATACAGAGATGGTGTAGGATCTGATATGAAGCGTGTAACAAAAAACAAACAAACAAAACACACAATAAAACAATAACGAGTTTTAGTTTGATTTTTGTCAATATCCTAGTGTGTCTACCCTTCCTCTTGTCGTGTTGCGTGACAAAGTAGCAAATTAAGCACTGCTACTGGAAAATGAAAATACAGAAGTATGCGTAATATACACACACAACTAAACTGTTATTAAAGAAATGTAAAAAAAACCCCAGCTTTTCTAGTGTTGTGCATGAACACTGAACTCTGTACACAACAAAGCAGTTTACAAAAAAAAATCAACGTTCACGACAGCTTTACGACACGCCGGATGACGCCTTCCTAAACACAGCTCCTGCATGTCTGGTGCTAACATTAGAGACCTCAGGAGTTGTAACGATGATTACAATGCAACAACCTTGGTTTACATTACAGGGTTTTGTCTGGTGTTGTCATAGTAACGGCAGCACATTTTTCTATTTTTCTGTTAATCTGAATAAATCGACTTTGTTGTTTTAAACGGTTGCATTAGTTAATATTGTCAATTGTTCCTGTGTGGCTCAGTTAATCAATTGCCTGGTTTAGTAGGTGTGTCTGAGCGGAGCAATCACCAAATTCTGCTGGACTTTCAAGATTAGATTGTGACACCCCTGCACTATAGTGTAGTAACCACACCATATCTCCATGATTTGACAGATTACATGTCACATGTCTAAATCCGGTAGTATAATGATTACGGCGGCCTACTTAGAAAATTCATGCTGACTGAGCTGATTATACAACGCGGTCAGGCCATCTGCACTTCTCATAAACTACCGCGGTCATGCCATCTGCACTTCGCACTGCAAAACGGACTGGTAGGCCCGCGCCTACATCTTCTACTACGGTACTTCGTGAAACGACATAAATTGAAAGCTGCTCGCACTTTTAGTGTAGAGATTGAATATCTAAAATGTGTTCTATAGATTTATGAAACAGGAAAACAAAAGATATAAGTATAGAAAAGTCTTACATTTTTGGAGATTCAAACCTTGAATGAAAAAAAAAAAAATTATACTGTACTAGATAACTTTCTAATATACTCATGATAAGAATATGCAGAAATTACATAGCCTAATTGCACAACTGGCTAATAAGTTCACTATAGTATATTTTACATTTGTATTTAAAAAACACACATTAATCAGTTCACTCCACTGTATTCTTGGAGAACACTTCCCAACGTATTCACATGCATTTAAATACTATTACTGTAATTACTACAGGAAATTGGATGGTAAACTTGTGTAAACAGTTTATTCAGTTCAGTATGTCACATTTTGCATCTGCACTGTATTCTTGAACTTTCTCATGTACCCATGATATGACTTTCAAGTATATTTACTTTAGGAATTGATATTAAAAATTACTCCCAGATTTATCATTTCTGGCATTCCCTCAAATGCACAGACCCTGATAAAAATGACAATGTTTAGAATCAGCATTTCATTGTACACTTAACGCTTCACTTAAGAATAAAAAAAAAATCTGAGAAAAAAAAAAATTGTACTATGGTATAATGATCCCATTTGCAATTTAAAACAGAACATGTGAAAGATAGAACTCAAATGACATCACAATCTGTAATCTTCCAGGTCATGTGGAAGGAGAGCTATACTACATGTGTATTGACTAGAAATAAAATCAACACAAAATCTCAATTACATTATTACACAGTAGCAATGATTTAATGATTTTCATATACATGGTGTTAGCTATGCTGATGATACCCTAGCTATGTGTCTTAGCTGTACTAGAGGACAATTATCAGCTTAGTATCACTGAGCAATGTGTAAAGGACATCAGGCATTGGATGTTAAGAAATGTTCTCATTTAATCCTGACAAAACAGAAGTGCTTTTACGGTTAGTTATCTTGGTGTAATTATGGATCCCAGTCTCTCGTTTGAACCCCATGTAAATAGCTATTTTCCCACCTCAGGAGGATTAGAAATCTTAGAAACATATTATTTTTACGTGATGTAGAAAAGTTAGTCCATGCCATTATCACTTCCAGACTGGACTACTGTAATGTCCTTCTGTCTGTACCACTAAGTGAATAAATAAGCTCCAGTTAGTTCAGAATGCAGCAGTGCAAGTTCTTATTAGAACTAGGAAGTTTAATCATACTTGTCCTATCTTATCTATGCTGCACTTGTTCCCAGTAAAACTTTGCATTATAAAATACTCAATTTGACCTAAAAAACACAGAATGGTCTTGCCCCACAGTACCTCTGAAAACTGCTGGTTCGCTGTGATCCACCATGTCTGCTTAGATCAAAAGGTTCAGCTTTTTATTGGTACCTTGAATAAGGAAATATATCACAGGGGCAGAGCCATGAACCTCTCAGAGGTGTAGATCTAGGGGTTCATGGGCCTTGAGAGTTAAATGGGATGTTATGATGCTGTCACTTCACCTCTTTATGTCACTGAAGTTTGTGGACTGAACGTGGAAGAGTGTTGATGTTCTTCTGGTTCTGTCCTTTTAGCTGTGTTGCCATAGCTAGACTGACCAGAGTCCATCCATGCACACTATATCCTTGTATATCTAGTGCACAAGAACACAGCATAAACACAAAAAAGACAACACGAGCAAGATTTTTAGCCCAACAATTTATAGATTTTCAAACAAACACAAACAATACAATAAATCGTCCAAATATAATAACAAGCATACTCCTCCCAAAACCTTCCTAAAAATATATATAAAAGAAAAATATAAAACTGTTCCCTGCCTCCCTATCCTCTGACACAAACAGGAGAAAAGGCAGATACAAAACAAATGGCAACCATCCCAACTCCAAAATAACAATACTAAAGATCCAACTATTGACCAACAGTAAACAAAAAGCCTGGAGTCAGACTACCACCATGGCTAACATTCAGTTTGTTCAGTGTGTGGAGTGCAAGATGATTGGCCAGTCTGCCTCTGTTGTTAGCAATAGTTTTATTTGTGAGGTTAATTAGCACAATGAGGGAGAAGATTGAAGCTTTAGACTCGCACATCCAGACTTTAGAGAGGGTCAGTGAGAGTAGTGTATTCTCTGTAGGGGAAAGTCTGGGTGGCCTACACGGTGTTAGCAACTCCCTACTAATGCCCTCACAGCGGGGTGAATAGGTAACGACTCGGCATCATTGTCACAAAGACAAAGCTAACACGAAGGCTTGTCCACCAGAGAACAACTCCTCTCCACTTCATGTGCTTGGAGAGGCACCCGCTGAGAAACCTGAATGAGCTCTGGTTATAGGAGACTCAATCTTATGGCACGTAAAACTAGCTAGGCCTTTAGGGGCACCAGTAGCATTAGTTAGGTGTATACCAGGAGCCAGGGAGCCAGACATGGCAGTAAGCTCAGGGTTTTAGAAAAGCATACATTTTCTAAGATAGTCTATCATATTCGAGCTAATGATATATGCCTTCTTCAGTCAGAGGTTATCAAGAGTAACATAGTAGAGGTGTGTAAATTAGTGAAGGCGATGTCCGATGCAGTAATGTACTCTGGCCCCATCTGAATGTGGTGGCAATGTATCTTACAGCAGGTTATGGTCGCTGAACTGCTGGATGTCTGAGTTGTGTGTTGAAAACAATTTAGGCTTTATAGATAATTGGAGTAACCTGGAGGGCAAGGCTGGTCTGCTAGGAAGGGATGGTATGCACCCCACTTGGGAAGGTGCTGCTCTCATTTCTTGTAACATAGCTAAGTCTAAGGGTAGCTCAAGTTCATCTCTGACAGACCAGAGAGCAGATTAACAGGCTAAACTGATTGTCTGCTAGCTGCTTTAAGTCGTCACTCAGGTCCTACCATATTGAGATTGTGTCTGTTCCCAGAGCCAGATAACAATGTAAACATACTCTCAAAGTTTACACTAGCAACCTAATCAAGGTAAAATGAGATCATTCTGACTACAGTCAGCACTTTTGATCTGAAGCTAGGCCTGTTAAATATTAGATCTCTTGTATCCAAAGTGTTTATTGTCAATGAAACTATACAATTACATTCATTGTCTAAATGGCAGAGGAAGGTGTTACAATCAATTTATAATGAGTGTCGCACAAAAACCTCAGCATAAATTTACCACATTTGAGCTTTTGTTATGCTACCATAACATAGTTATGTTCAAAATAATAGCAGTCCAACATGACTAACCAAATCTGTCACTGTTTTTGGTAGAAACTATATTACTACATGGCAAATAATTTACCAGTAGGTGTAGTAGTCATAGAAAACCCATGCATGCTCCTGAGTCTGTGTAACTGAAGAATTAACTGAAAGAGGCGTGTTCAAAATAAAAGCATTGTGGAGTACAATTACTGAGGTCATTCGTTCTGTGAAAAAACAGGTGTCAATCAGGTGGCCCTTATTTAATAGAAAAGCTCTTGGAGCAAATGATCTCTCCATGCTAATAAAAGATGAAAAAAATACATTTATTTTAATACTGTAGCGTAACTAACTAGGAGTCAGACTACCACAGAAGCATGCACATCAACATGTAGTAATGGCAACTTCTGTATTCTTCATATTATGAAGACTAAAGATGGTGGCAGATCTTTCTTTTACAAAGTCCCATTTATGGAATAACCTTTCAGCTAGTGTTCAGGAAGCAGACAGTCTCAGTCACTTTAGGTTGGAAACGTACTTGTTTACAGTTTTTCTTTATAACCATTTTGTCAATAACAGAAGATGCAGAGCCAGGGGGTTCATGGGCATGGAAGTGTTTTGGTAAACTGTGATGTTTGGATGCTGTCGCCCTCCCATTTCACAAGTTCATTTAATTTTGTTATAGCGATCGGCTGGATGCTTAACATCCCAGGGTTCACATGTCCGTGCTACCTACACAGAACAATGGTTCTTCCCATTTTAATTATGCAGTCATAGGTAGTTCTGCCGGAGTCTCTGCTTGCCCTCTGCACAAGTGTACGTTTTCAATTTTTTTTGCTCACTGGGAGCCTAGACTCGCATCTGTAAAGCTGCTTGTAAAAGCACTAAATAAATAAATTGACGACTCGTTATTGCTGTAATGTATGAAATGAATACCAGCTTCAATTAAACCATCAGACAGTAGTACTGTGACACCAAAATGGTATTTATTAAGCACCATCTCCACGTTTCAGGACAAAACGCTTCATGCATGCACAGCAACAGTTCAATTCAAAAACTAAAAATTCATTTAAAAGAAAAATATTAAAATGTATGCACAAAATTACACAAGTCCCAGTGATGTGTGTATGCTGGAGCAAAACACTTCCTTAAAGCAACACACTTCCTTACTTCACTGTCCGTTTCTCACATACGTGTACACGCACACAGTCACTTTCCCATGGTCATTTTCCCATTGCACTGAGAATGTTGGCCTGTGGAAGACAAAGACATACAACTTTATAAACCTGCAGAATCTCGTCAAATAGAACCTCTAATTGAGAGGTTTTGAACAAAGCCAACATCTTAAAAGAAAGTGTGCCATTTTTTTTTTTAAATTGGCATGTTTCTGCCAATTTATACATTACTTTTTTTTCTAGAGAGGACATCTTATTACCATGTATTGGAATCAGGTCAATATGAACCAAAAAAAAACTTGGATCGGTTATTAGTGGAGAAATTTAAGGAAACCGATCCAATGGTCACAAATCCAGCCTGAAAATGGCGCAGCAGCTCATCGTGTGCGATGACAGCCAGGTTGGCCTGAGCATAATTTATTCACCACTGTGGAATTAAATGTTTTTTTTTCTTTTGTTCAAACATTAAAACCACCAATGCTATCATTTTGATAACCTAGCATGGAGAACTGGTTCTGTCTGCTAACGAGAGCATTTAAAGACAAAAGTTATTGCCATCATTCTGATAAACACTCTCCATCAACTTGTGAAGTTAATTACTCCAGCTTTATTCAAACTGCAGAACAGCTGTTTGCTGTTATCCTGCTGAATTTTAAAGTAGACTAGAAATGTAAAAGTTAGAAGTTGAAGATAACTAATTAGAATAAGCAACTTTTTTTTGCCTATAAAGTATATTAAAAACACACTGCAAATTTCAAGAGTCAGTAAATGGAGTAACTGTACATACAGAGACACAGCATGTGTGGGTGTATTGGGGGGGGGGGGGTGGAGTACAGTACAGCTGCAAACCAAGAATGTGATGTCCAAGGTGATAAATCTCTCATTAAAAGAGACACTGACTGTATGGCAAAGTAATGGGGAAAAAATGTGAGTCTTTTGAAGCCCAGTCTTACCTTAATGAATGATGAAAAACGCTTGGCTGTAATGCCTTCAATTTTCTTCAAGTCCTCCACCTAGCAAGATGATGTCACAGTTAATCAAACAGTAAAACTCCAAGGTTTCCTGACTTTCACTGACTAAAATGCTGAATTTTAGAAAAAGCAGGCAGCTTTTGTTAAACAGGCACAAAAAAAATTCTAATCAAGTAACCGCTCACAATACAAGAACTGTATTAAAAGTAAGGTGTTGGAAATGAAATTCCCTGATATTCCACGCCATGTCCCAGAACATTATTAAAATCACCTGAGTAATCTCAAAATTGAGATTGTAGATATTCCATGATCAGTAAAAACATGGGTGGAAAGGATCATTATTAAGGACCAATTCTGAGCTGTGAGAGTTGCACCCTGAAAAGATTTATGCTAAGCCTTTAGCTTTATATTTTATACCTGGGTGAAATCTCCATTAATCTCCCTCCATCCCAGGATCAATTTGGCCTTCTTATCTCCAATGAGCTGTAGGCTCTTCAGCTCTTTAAGTGAACCAGAGTTGAGTGTTGAGAGGATCTTCTTTCTGGACTGTTCCAGCAGGGAAGAATCTAGTCGGGACTCCCAGTTCACCTCTTCCCCACAGGAGTCCAGACTGCTGTTCTCCTTACCCTCAGTGATCTGAACAAAAATGAGAACTGCAATTAAAAACAAAACAAAAACAACAAAAAACAACCACCACCACCTAGATTAGGACAGATTATGGATTTATATTGTAATCATTTTGACCTGAAGGTTACAGATCAATTAGTTCTTAAAACTCCTTTGTGAAGCTTAGCACCATACTATTGTATACAAAGTTTTGAGTTCAAAACCTGGTATATTTTACTGACCTCTGTCTGTTTTTTCTTCTTTCTCACAATTTGAGATGGCTTGCAAACCACAGCACACTGCTGTAAAGTCTGTATCTGAGACACTGGCAGGGATATGAAGGACAAAAAAAGCATAAAACCCCTGACAGGCAACAAGAGCATATACACCATACAGCAAAGTACTGGATTCACATATTTTATAGTGTTGCACTTCATTTGGCTTTTAGAACAGAATAAATTAAGATGGACATGGATTACAAAAGGATGCTGAAGGGATTACGCAGGTAGGCTGTACCATACAGAAACTGTTGCACAGATGCAACAAACTAGATGGTAGTACAGCCTCTCTGAGCAGCCCATTCCACATCATTACTCTGTTGTTTATCTTAAAACCCATGGATTGTGTGAGCCTCTGAAGCAGTAAAAGCTGAGGTTCCTGGAACCATTTACTGTATGTGCCTGGTGGCATGACAATTGTGAAAATGCATGTCCAGATATGATTAAATGTTCATGAAAGAACTCCGTCAACAATGATATTCAGAAATGTTCACTGCTGATATTATGGTGATATTTGGGGAGCCTCACGTTTTCTCCAGAGGAACTAGCCTGTCCAAGTGACAAATCCACTCAGTTGAGACATTTCTTTGTCTTAAGGTTACATGAGCATGGAACTACTACTACTACAAAAAAGGGATCCTAACGTGCATTAAGAAAGCAGCTTACATCACACCGTCTCCTGCCTGTATTGCTCACTTTAAACAAGATGGCTCTATATACTTTTTATACTCAAAAGCAGTTCTGATGATTCTCTGTCCAGTCAATATCAATTTTGTGTGAATTTCACCAGTATTGGCACCCGACATTGTATAATGGATTACAGCTTCCAAATAAAGGCAATTAAGTGAGGTGTTCCAAGATGATCTTTTGCACAACCGTGGTAACAAAAACTTCTGTATTTGCTTGCACATCTATCCCCGTTTCAGTAGATGTGCCAGTCAACTAGATGCATAGTTTACACAGCAGAATGCTTAACTGAACAGTAATCAATGTTAGAAATGCTGGTATTCCAGATTTGTACAAACACACCAGTTACATGCCGCATTTGTGAATGTGGGACTGAATTAAAACTTAATCTTGGCAGGCCGACTCGTCATTATCTGCTTGACCAAACGTGTGACTGGATGTGGATGTGTGCACATTACTGTAGAATAATGATCATCTTACCCTGTAACGGGGTGACAACTGCCTGTTGTTTCTTGGGTTTGGCTACGACAGATTGTTTTCTGTGAATTGCAGGTAGCCCCGTTTTAAAGAGACACACACTGTGGTTTGGTCCCTCGTTTTCCTTTTTCACTCCACTTTGACCCCCGGTCAGTTTATTGAGCATGTCTGCCTTTTCCTCCAGTTCTTTCTGCTTATCCTTCAGTTTCTGTATGGACCAACAATAATAAGGTGGTGTGGGTTGGAGACACACATTTATGCAGTGTACTACTGGAGACTTAAATGCTTCACATTTGTTTATTTATTTTGGTCTTGTTAATGAAATCTGAACCAAAAGCTAATTTTACATCCACACACCTGAATCTCTTCGCGAGACTGTGCAACTGTCTTGAGCAAGTTGAGCCTCTCTCTCTCTGGGGAGCCCAACATCATCTTCTCCAGTGCAAGAAGTCTGTCCAACACCGATGAATCCACTGGGCTGAAAGGGAAGATCATTTGGCTTAAAAGTACAGGGTAACCAAGACATTCTAATCATTTGTGCAATAAAAAGTAACATTTCAAACAAGTCGCATCCTGCTAGGCATTTCTGCCATTTTACCTTTAAAATCTTTAGCAAAAGTTTCAAATAAACTGTCCTCCCCTTTAACGACCCAGGAGATACTAAAAAAAACCTCTGGTTTCTGCTATGGGGATCTGTCGTTTTAAGCACCAGCTACCAAATCATGGCCTACTGCACAAGGCCAAGACCTGTTATAGTGCTACGGAAAGAATGAATAACAAGTTTCTTGGGCATCTGACCTGTGTGGATGTGGTGGCTGCTCCATCCTCTTGCATCCCTTTAGCCTTTTATTCTTGGGTTCTCCAGATCCCTCAGCTTCCAGCTCGCCGCTCGGCCTTTTCCTTGCAACTGGATTCTCACTATTTGTAGAGTCCAATACGGTTTCACGGACGAATGGGCGATTGATGATGTGCTTCGACTTGGCAGCGAAGTTGAGAGCAGTGAATGTATCAAAGTAATACTTGTACTCAGGGGCGATGTTTGTGACCATGACTGAATGGGCTGAGCCCCCCAACGAGTCCTGAAGCAAGCGGGTGAGTTTGCTGTCCCTATAGGGAACTCTGCCTCCAGTACCAGCATTCAAGCAGTCTACAACCTTGCTGAGGGTGAAGAGGGACAGGTTGATGGCACCACTCTCTTTGAGACGAATGCCCTGGTTGCCTGTACGTCGGTTGTCCTCTGAACCAGCCAGGTCCACTAGGTAGAGCTTCCCTGTCTGCTGACGGTGGGGGGGGGCACACTGAGATTTCACAACCTGAGAAAACAAAAAGTACACCAGCTACAAACTTCCCTTCTTTATGAGACATTAGAATGTCAAGAAACTTTTCATATTTTTCCTCCATTTTCCCCACAGTAAGCATAGTTAAGTCTTTTTGTTTATTGCACAGGAGGAAATATCAGCACCATCTGCCCCACAAAACTCTGGAGCTTTTGGTGCTTTAAGCAAAACAGGGCTGCACAGAAATGGGGCATGACGGTGGTACCTTGAGCAGAAGAACTGCATGACTTCGACTTGAACGCTGATTGAGTTTGGTGGAGGCTGTAGTGCGGTTTAGACTGGCTGGAATGAAGTGAGTATGAAAATCAGAGAATGAGGAGAGGGGGGTGTGAGTCAAGCCTGGAATGACGATGTTTCTGTCTTTATCTTCACGAATTGGCAGATCTTGACTGTTTGGCGACAAGAGGTCCAGAACCTGCAGTAGGAGAACAGGCTTTCAAATAATAGCTACACAATGCCGAGAGGCCATAATATACACAAGATACTGAAATTGGAAGAATTGCACTTGAATGAAGTTCAGTTTACAGATAATCCTCAATCATAGACGCTGATGGAATGGCAGGTTGAAAACTAAACTATAGGATTACACAGACAGCTAGCACTGTGGATGGCAAAAAGAAAAAAAACTGCACAGATCTCTACACTACAAAACAACCTGATGAATACCTTCAGATTTTCCTCAAGTTAATATCAGTGTAGCATAATCAGTCTTGAGAATTAAATTGTTTCCACCAATTTAGCCAAATCTTTTACTTGCAGTTAAATCAAATATCAGCGCTGTACTATGCTATGTTGAAACAGGTCCAAGTCATGCCACATGGGGTAATCTGAAGCAGTACTTAAATGGCACCACTCAATATGACTTTTCTATCCAAAAGCCAATTTAAAAGATATGGTCTTGGTATTTCATGCCAAGCTATCTGCCAGCTAATTTAGACAATTAAGTGTAGTTTTATTCAGCGGTAACAACGTTAACATGCTTTACCAAAACTTTTACTTTCTTGAGGATGACCAATAGTGTGAGAACAACTTGAACAAAACCTGTTGTGGATGTATTTCTCATTTCTTTTTATCCAGGTTTCGACATGAAATGACTGAGGTAGTGATGAATTAAACTGCTGTGTGTACAACCTGAGGGCTTTAACTAGTGCTCAGCTGGTACCCGAGATGATAACCACTAAAAAGATAGATATGTCCGGCAAAATCAATTATCCTACAGTTGCTGAAGAAATGGAAAATATTTAGTTTTTGCCCTGAGCAAAAATACTGCCGTCCTTCCTTTCTCTCTTACCTTTTCATTGTAGATTTCCAGATAGGACATGACAACAGAAAATCTCCATTCATCCTGGTCTTTTTCTTGGGTGCGCACCAGTTGAAATACTTCACGAACAGCCCTGGGGATCACTCCTGGCTGATCTTGGCTGCCCAGCATGGTATAAGTTTTTCCTATGGAAATAAGAGATGGGGCTTAAGTGGAGAAAAAAAAAAAAAAAAAACCCAAAAAAGCCAGAGTCTGGCTGCATGTTATTTGGTGTCAAGTTTCATGTATGGGTCCTACTCCTTAGTACTACAAGTAAATTATGTTTACTTCTGAAAAATAGGAAATTTAACATCAGTTCTAAAAACATCCTTTTCATGTCACAACTTTGATGTAGCCTCTGCATCAAAATAATTTAATCCCTTGTTGAGGTTTGTGTACATTTTTCTGTCGTTCTGTTGAGGACGACAGACAAATGACATACTTTTAAAGCTATATATTTAAAAGCAGATCTACGCTTTTCTGCAAATATTTTCAAATGCACAAGAAAATTAAAAGGGAAAAATGTCCTGGAAACATGAGTTCCTCGAAATTAATTACATTTTTATTAATTATTCGCTTATGCATTTCAAAATAAATTCTTTAGAATTCAGAAGGAAAATGGCACTTGATCTAAATTGGTTTGGTTTGTATACACAGTATATGCAATTTCAGCAAAGCAAAGAAAAAAAAATTTATTAGCTGTTCATTTTAAGAGACCCATCATGTTTTGCATATTTACTATTGTTCTTTATACTGATTACCCATGACTTGATTGAATCAAATATGAAAATTTCCTTTATTAATGTTCAATTACTAAAAAAAATCATCTGCTGCATAGTTAAAGGTTGAAGAAAAACATTTATATCTATCTTCTGACCGAGATGATTGTGTGTGTCTCAGACAGAACTTCTGCCTTGTGGTATGAAGACCACATCATACCAGCTCCAGTTGGTCCATATGCAAAGACACTAGCATTTTGACCATCAAGGATATGAGGGACAATGGGCTTCACTGAGGACAAGAAAACTTCCTGTTGAGTGGTTTGCTCTCCATGGAAAACGTCAAATCTACACCAGAAAAGTACAAAAAGGTTAAAGAATGGGAGCAGGACCTTCAGAAAATCAATCTAGTTTAACTACATGAACACTAATTGATTATATTAAATTCATGTTCTATAACAAACATTAGGTGTTTATAATCATGAATGTTTTCTCTGTAAGCAAACCAATAAGCACAGTAAAGGCTAGTTGGTTTTATTGCAAAGAAAAACTTTATATCAGCACCAGCTACCAAATCA
Organism: Tenebrosternarchus preto; assembly: GCA_025802075.1. Lineage (NCBI taxonomy): Eukaryota > Metazoa > Chordata > Actinopteri > Gymnotiformes > Apteronotidae > Tenebrosternarchus > Tenebrosternarchus preto. The sequence goes on along the minus strand of JAOYMR010000011.1, from coordinate 83,406 downwards.
TGGTCTACCACACAAAGACCAAGACCTGTTAAGATGCTTTAAGTGACAGCATGACAGTAGATAAAAACGATAGCTATGGAAATTGTGTAGAAAACAATAGAATTAAAAAAAATAACGTGAACAACTAACTGATATTGTAAAGTCTCGGTGGCGTTCCTCCAGTTGATGATCTCAAGAGTCTGAGGTCCCAGTCCTCTGACGCATGGCCCTTCACCTTTCTCGTCCTGCTTGTCCATGTACGGGCGGAGCCGCACCGCAACACGAACCCTTGAAATCCGTTTAGACCCAGCCGCATCATTCACAGCAACACGCTGTGCCATTTCTGACAAGATGATAAAAAACATAGGTTAGCTAGTTAGTTACCGAGTAACTACTTGTGCGTGTGCTTGATTTGCCACGGAAAGTAAAGCTAGCTTGCAAGCAAATAAAAACAGTGCCGAGTTAGTCAACTAGCTAGCTAGCTAAGATAACGTAACAAATGGTTATCTAGCAGCTTACATAGTTAGCTAACCAGCGTACTACAAATTTAAATTAATAAGTTTAGCTAAATTAAAAAAAGCTAGCTACCGATCGTATATATTATTTGTGTTTTACAAACTTTGTAGTTGCACCGTTGGACTGTAGATAGCGTGTTCGCTTGGAAGCAGGCCAGGGGTAACAAAATAACTGGCTAGCTAGTGAACTGTCCGTTTGCTAGCTAGCTAGCTAGCTAACTTCAGGTTTCCGCTTTCAACAACTCACCAAATCTTGAACTTACCAGATGAGTACCCCAACCGAGTTGTCCAGCTCTTTCGATCGCAAGCAGGTAGTCTATTATTTACGTACTAGAATGCTGGAGGATTTTTGCCTCTTTGGCAACAATGGATTGGTCCAAACTTCTCGACTATAAGATACAAACCATGGCCGCTAAACTAGACGTTTTTTTCAAATAGCTGTATTTCAAACAGTAAGACTCCGCCCAATTCTAAAGAAATGACCAATCACCTTATAGCTTAGTTATAAGTTATGGCGGCTAGTAAACGAAATACATGTAATGGCGCCACCATTTGGACTGGAGTGCGGAGCGTTTCTGGACTCATTTTCGGCTCTTAACATAGCCAAGGCAGTACACTCAACAAAACAAAAAAGCAACATTTCACTTGTCACAGAAGATAAGGAAATTCTTGCCTAGCTAAATAAGGTTATACTAACTAAATATGGCAATACCAAGGTGCTTAAGCAAAATACAAGAAGATTATAGACCATTAACAGTCACAAAAACCTCAACAGCTTTTTCAAATGAACCTTTATTGTCATTACACATTGTACTTGTACATTGCGCAATGAGATTGGTTTACAGCCCCCCCCTCTTGA
>JAOYMR010000011.1:60507-71345 GCA_025802075.1 Tenebrosternarchus preto | reverse complement strand
TCAAAGATGCTTTGACTACCACTGTAATACAAAATGGTCTTAATACAACAAAACTCAACAATATCAGTTATCATGTCACAAATTATCATGTCAAATAGACATGTTTGGTAACCAATGTTTTATTGAGGTGATGAGGTAAATTCTTATCACTGAGCAAGAAATGAAATTTAGTACACAAGTATGTGTATAACAATAAAAAAACTACAGAATCTCTGACAACGAAAGAATTTAATCTGGGAGTATTTTTGACATTTTTGTAGACTACTGCATGTCTATTTTGTGAATTCAAACAACACAGCCTCTTGTTTTATTGTTTGGAAAAATACCTAATTATTAAATTATCCCTACTTAAGTACACAAATACTGAACAACCTCACTGAGTACAGATCGGTACAAACTCAATCAACTGTGCAGGCAATTTCAAATCATGTCTTCAACTCAGTTAAACAATGTTTAGAGCAAGTGACAGTCCAACAGCTATAAAGGAGTCTGTGTATTCTTTACCTTCAGCAGCTGGTTCTGAGCCAGTAATAGCAAACAAACAAGACTCAAATCCAGCTCTACTGATTTGTTTCAGACATGCAATGCATTTGCATCTTCACCTCTATAAGCAGCTCAATATAATAATAATACATTATATTTATATTGGGTGCTTTTCAAGAACCCAAAGATGCTAAATATGAGATGCATAATGGAAAGAAGCTATATGCTCAGAGGACATGTATTTTCCTGAACTGTTTTTGACATCTTAGGCAGTAGTTTAGTGGTAAATGGAGGGGTAGTGGTAATTTAGGTATTTAAACAGTTTGTACAAAAAGCTAGAAAGGACCAACAGATAATCTGAAATATACTATAAATAACAGGACAAAGAGTAAAAAAACCTTAGGTCAGCTGCAACCCATTCTGCAGAACCTGGAATCCCTGCAGCTGATATAATAATGTGCTGAAGGTGTAACATGTACTAGGAAAGTTGTTATAACTCAAACACTATATCACTTACTGTGATGCAGGTTTCCTTGAGGCTGGTAATCTCTGGCTTTACAATATCCAGCAACTTCATGATTTTTTCATTTCCTTTGATAAATCCACATTTGGGAGCTTTGAGGAGAAAGGAAGAGAATTGTTTAAAAGTTTAGAAGTAATACAAATGAACAGTGGTAAAACTGCAGATTGACATGGTAATTGCAAGTATGGAGACAAAATTCAAGCTATTCTCACAGTGACAATGAGGAAAGGGATATGCTTGTATTCTGTATTCAAGGATGTTTTGTGTGTTTGCACACATACTGGGACCATGTTTGTATGCATATATTACATATATTAAACATGTATTTTAACTAAATAAAATCTGTATTTTTTTTACTTGAGTTCTTGTTACATGTTTTATGGGAATATAAAAAAAATAAATAATCTGCATACTATATCTTGAGACATCCTGGAGGCTATTATGGTTCAAGAAACCTTATGATGAGTGTCTATAAATATATAAATGTAAATCTATGTTCTCATAAGTGTGTCTTCAGTACTGATTATCCCTTGTTAGCCTGGGTATTTAATCCTCATGTTCTTCTCTCTGTATTATTGGTTGTTCGTTCACGTGTGGTTGTCTTGCTTTTTCCTGTCTATATTATTGGGTGAGGATTGTGCTGAAGTGCTTTCTGTGGTATTTTCTTTGTTCCTATTGTTACCATGGACCTTATCCACTGGGGTGATGGAACTTTACCAAGATGGGGAGATTAGGTCCTAATAACACATTTGCGTCTTCCCTCATACTGTTCAATCTTACATGTGCTCTGAGCTTGCGTTGACGTTAAGAACTATGGAGTGGAGATGGTGTTGAAAGACATGGAGATTGGGTTTGGGCAGTGTTAGGAATGATGGGGATGGACAGAACACAATTTCATCCCTGTGCATCTCTCTTGTCTGCTAGATAATGTGGGAAATCCTGAAAAAGTTTACGTTTCTTTTTCTTCTCCTCTTCGTCATTCTTATCTGTCTCCATTTCCTGTGTGGAACAATGAATGCCAACATTAGCCATTACATGTTCTAAATGTTTTACATCCAAAGCGCATAGTAAATTAACTTCTAATAAATAATGCTAAGTGTATGCTAACCTCATCCTCAGGTGTAGGTGGATCAGGAATTGGAATTTCTAGTGGTGCATGGAGTGAAGAGAGGTCAGAAATGCAAAACTCATCCTCCTAATATTGAAACCGATCAACACAGAGAACAAGAATTACAGAGAGATGACATTTTAAACCAATTAATGCCTATTCAATCACACATTACTTTCTAACAATGCTCCTGATTCTGACTTTAGTACTTATACTTTATTACTTAGTAATGACTGTATTTTTTGCAAATTCTGACTTTTTTCTTTTATTGCACAATGGAGATAGACAAATGCAGCGTTTTTAATTCATTAATTTCACTGCGTACTGGATGAGATGGCTCTCAAGCAACATAATTTATGTGAATTTAAGAGTTATTGTTTATTAAAAGACTATAATGCTTTCTAAAATAATGAAAATAATTATTTAAATATTATAAATGATATTGTAATTTAAATTCAATACTATACAACTGTAGAATTTAAGAAAATGCAATGAACAATTTTTTTCTCCAAATGTGTCAGGGCTTGAATGTGCATGAGCATGCTCATAGATTCTGTTCTTACCTAAGAACAAATCCCAAATGTAAAAACATTGGTAAATGTCAGAATCTTTGTGAAAAGCGAAAAGAAAGTGCTCTGTAGGACATGCACTTTCATCAAAGAGTCTGGCTTTCATTCACTGGCAGCCTCAGGTTAAATGTTCTCCCATGACAGCCAACTTAAACGTTTTCAATGTAATAACAGATTGAAAATTTGATGTGTAGAAGTAATTCACCATATTTGATTCCCATTTTATATATGCACAAATCAACCTAGGCTTGGGCTCATTAAAGCTAGCTGTAACTGTCAGCAGTCATACAGTTTTGGTGTGAAAAGCAGTGCTGTCATCATGAATATCAGCATGGTTGGAACCCATAAGTACATTAACATAAACTTTGCGAGATCTTGAAAAGTACATCACTCCCTCCCCAACAATCCCTCCTCTCTCTCTCCATGTCCTTTTCAAGGCTCCGTAAAAAAAAGAAGTGGGTTTTAAGGCACAGTGTTAGTATCCACTGTAGAGTTTTACGAACAAAAATGTTTTTTTTTTTAAAGTTACAAATACAAGTAAGTGTAATTTTTAATGTAAATAAAATGCAAGATATAACTGCTACATGTAATTGGTAAATGTAAATGTTAAATATCATTGTAAATGTTAAATATTAAATGTAATTTTAAACAATAACTTAATATTTAAGTTTCTGTAGGATTTGAGTTTTTGCATTGAAATGCGTGGTAATGTTGAAAGGCACATGAAACTCTACCAGGAGCATTTAATTAATTCCTTTGCTAGGTAAGGGACTCTTCTTTAATGAGCTGTGTTTTGGAGGTTTTGTCATTATCAGCTCCTGAAGTCCATTCCCTCTATTCTACACTGAAAATAAACAGATGTAAAGAGTAAAGAGCATGGTATACACAGAAACACTGTGGTGGCAGACCTTCCTGGAGGGTGATGGGGTCTCGGCTATTGCTTTTGTTTAGGGGCCTAACAATATGGTCTTTAACAATAGCTGGGGCTTTAAGAGAGAAAATATTAATGGCTTTAAAACAGGTGGTAGCTACACACACTTGTTAGATCAGAATGCCCTGGCCTGGCCCTAGGAAGTGGATCCAGAGAATAAATGATAATTCTTTCAAAAGGCTCACCTACCACTGGTGTGGACTTTAGCAGAGGAATAACCTGATTTACTTTTCTGGTCACTTGACGGGCATGACAAGAACGGCAGAACTGGCAGACATCAGCTTTCATGGTGGGCCAAGAGAAATGCCATCAGGAAGATGCCTTCTTACCTTATTAACAATCTGCCTCATTACCAAGAAAAAAGACTCATAGTTCTGGTAACTGTGCACGGACAGCTAGTTTGATGTAACATCATGTATGAGGGCAAATAAACAGTATGTAGAGGTGCTCTAATGACACCAAGTGTACCATGAACCACAACTTCTGAAGCACAAACTGGTCTGCTTGGAAAACAGAAGCACAAACTCCAGAATAAAAGATGGTGCTGCAACAGTATTCCTGAGGATATTCCAACAGTGTTGTTGATTGTTTGATGCGGATAATGCAATCATTCCATCAAAAATGGTGGAGGTGGAGTACAACACCAACGGCTTTAGGTGATGATTTAGCTTATTTATCTATTTTTTCTGAGTTTGCGCTAGACATTCTACAATTACAACTCACCCAAATACATTTTAGCGCTCTTGACTAAGGTAGGATGAGTTTCAGACTGTCACTACTGTTGGAGGTTCTACACTAAAGTTGAGGGGAAAATGATGAACATTAATTCGATGAGGTGGTCCTAGGTTACAGGATTATATCCAACTGTATGTTGATATTACAGCTTTACAGGTTTTACACCATTTCTCAAAAAGAGCAGCAATGCTTCACAAATCTGTATCTGTAGGTTTCAGGTACTGCATAAGCATGCAGTACAACTATCTAAACCACTTCAAAATTCAAACTTTGCTCTAATAAAACAGCAGTGAACATTGTTGCGCTCTTCCTACCAACCTGCATTACAACAGCAAGGACCAGAAAATTTGTGCTAACTTCAAAATTATGGAGACTGAACCTAACTGATTGGCACTACCAGCTGTCAGTCACCAAATGTACTTTTTTGATTTATTTATTATTTTTTAAATTAGTTTTAAAAACATGGCACTTCTCTAAATTTTCTCATTGTTCCTTAGATTAAACCACAGGATATAAAATGTTGTCCTTATGCATTATATTGTGCTGTAAACTGTTATGGAGTTTACCTTAAGAAGATTATCCAGCTGAGAGATCTTCATTGGAATGTGATTAGAGAAAAGCTCCTCAGCCTACATAAACAGCAACGATTAATGTCAAACAGTTTGCTTTCTGCAGTGACTATAACATCAAGTTTATTGTATTGTTACAAAATATCTATAGTTAAATTGACCACATTTTAAAACTATACCTTTTGATTTAAAGACATTTTAATACTGTACCTTTTGATATAGAGACTGGCGGTAGTTCTCAACCTAGAAAGAAAAAGAACATAAGAGATCTGTTTTGCAATTTCTCATTTTCTTTGGATTTCATAATAGCTTCCACTGAATTTTTACTTATATATTATATAATACTTAAAATTTACTTTGATATTTAATTATATTTTGCAGCAAATTGGATTCATAGCATCAACAGATTACTAGATAAACAGTGACTTTTTACAGTGCAATATTACATCAGTCTCTGTTTTTATGACGTAAAGTGCTTGTTCATGAGGTCATGAAGGCATGAGGTACATCCTTCTTATTTGTTCATGGCATCCACTGTTACAACCCATCTCTCTCAATGATTGTGGGTCATTTCTTTTTTTGTGTGCATGTGTGTGTGTGTTTCAGGTCATGTGTTCCATTATATCCAGATCATCTCTCTCTCAATGATTGTGGGTCATTTCCTTTTCTGTGTGCATGTGTGTGTGTGTTTCAGGTCATGTGTTCCATTATATCCAGATCATCTCTCTCTCTCAATGATTGTGGGTCATTTCCTTTTCTGTGTGCATGTGTGTGTGTTTCAGGTCATGTGTTGCCTTATATCCAGATCACCTCTCTCTCCGTTCGCCAGATGTGGACAAACTACCATGATTATGCTGCTCTTGAAGATGCCCCACGAAGACTATGGAATTAGAGGTCTTTTGGAGGACTTTTGGAGATTGAGAGATTGGGAGATTTCTAAAGGCTTAGAATTTGAGACTTTGTCTCTTGTTTTCGACTGTGTTGTATCTTTGTCAGTTCATATTTTGAGTGACCTGACCGTGAGAGGGCAAGAGTGTGCGTTCAATTTACGATTGTGTTTGTGTGTGTTCTGTTTGTATTCATATTCAGGATATGATATTTGGTTTTCTGACACTGGTTCTGGCATACTGTTTTTGAATATTGCTTATCCCTTGCAGTGGATCTGTCCGCCATTATAAATATCATTGTAATATATTATTGTACATATATCCTTTTATTATTTGTTTGTCATAGATTAAGTAGTAGGAAGGTGACACCATTTATTTAGCATTTATTGGGGTTCACTGTCTATTGTTTTTGGTTCAGAGAGACCGTTTTTTTGTGTTTTCTGGTGGTTTATTTTGTGTTTTCCTCCGCAAGGTAAGATAACGGCATTACTTTTATTTCTGTTTCTTGTGTTTGTTCGTTTTGCATTGTCACTTTCTGAAGTTTGCTCTCACTACATAATAAACATCTCTCGTTTGCTCAAGTTGGCAGTTACATCGAGGTCAAAAGTTTGATTCTCAAGGAGCACACAAGTTGACCTACTGAAGAATATGTACATCACTCTGGATAAGAGCGTTTGACAAATGCTGTAAAATGTAAGTCTCATTTAATTAATTTTATTCAGCTGTTTATATCCTTCCTCATGAAAATATTTACATAACTGAATAATCTGTTGCAAAGATTGGGTTGATACGCTGCTTCTAAACCTTTGCTGCAGGCAAAGAATGAAGGACAAGGCTGAGATATTTATTTTCTCCTTTAAATAAATCTGTTTGAGAATAATCAAATAATCAGTGGGGTTGACAATTAGCAAAATGTTCATCAACGCTCATCAGACTGATGCAGGATTTAGTTTCACATACTGGACATCTGGACACTACGTTAGTACTACACTACTGGAGTTTTGTTTGGTTTTATAGAGAATACAGCTGGTGCATCTGAGGTACTGTAGTACCATTTAGCATTGTAGAGTTACAATGTGCTTGGAAAACAGAAGCACAAGTGATCGTTGCATCCCTTTAAATACTTTTAATGAATATACCCTACAGAACTTTAATATTTCTACATGAATATATTTATTCAGGATTTGCGATCAAGTTGGTTAGGGCCAAGAACATGTACAAGGTGGGGTGAAGGTTACCCAAGAACATGAACAAGGTGGGGTGAAGGTTACCCAAGAACATGAACAAGGTGGGGTGAAGGTTACCCAAAAACATGTATAAGCTGGGGTGAAGGTTACCCAAGAACATGAACAAGGTGGGGTGAAGGTTACCCAAAAACATGTACAAGGTGGGGTGAAGGTTACCCAAGAACATGTACAAGGTGGGGTGAAGGTTACCCAAGAACATGTACAAGGTGGGGTGAAGGTTACCCAAGAACATGTACAAGGTGAGATGAAGGTTACGCCGCATTGCTGCAGTAATCCAGGCCAAAGGAGCCCCAACTAAATACTGAGTGCTGTACATGCTCATACTTTTCAAGTTCATACTTTTCAGTTGGCTAACATTTAAAAAAAAACTTTTTTTCTGAATTGGTCTTAAGTAATGTAGTTTTCTGAGATACTGAATTTGGGATTTTCATTAGTTGTCAGTTATAATCTGCAAAATGAAAAAAAACATTTGAAATATATCAGTCTGTGTGTAATGAATGAATATAGTATACAAGTTTCACTTTTTGAATGGAATTACTGAAATAAATGAACTTTTTAATATTCTAATTTTATGACCAACATTTAGGCAGCGATATTCAAGTCAAGTGACATTTATAAAATGCTGTTAGTTTCTTTCTAGCTTGTGACATTAGCAGCTAGATATACAACATGTATCATTTATTTTAGGTTAGTTAAAGGACCATGTTTTACAACATTTTGTACATGCTGTTGGGTGACACCTGATTAGCACATGGTTTTATGTATAGTAAAGGTACACCTGATTACATTACACACGGTTTTATGTACTGTAAAGGTACACATGGTAACATTACACATGGTTTCGTATTGGTTTTGCATATCGTATGTTTTTATTTTTATCAACCATTTTTATAAATTAGCGTGTGAATTCAACCGTTGACTGATCACTGTACTGCTTCTACTATGCCATAGATGTTTATAAATTAAGATTACGCATGAGATGTCCAATTTTAAGCATGCCTGATTTTGTCATGGCTTAAAACGAAAGTGAAACCCATCACAGCGCAACATCACTAATATTCTGCAAGTCATTGTGGAGAGTCAGAGCCCAAAATCAATCTTTTCACAAAAGAAATAAATATATTATTTGAGTACCTGTTACTTTATTTTGTTTTTGCAGCACTACAAACACAATTTCACACGGTAACATGCAGTGTGCATTTTAACGATGACAATATGGTGCCGTGTCTCGTGTTGCGTTCGCTGCAGGCCTAGGATAAAACTCTCGTTTAATACTATTTACACAGTTTAATAATCGATTTTTGAATGAAATAGTAGTGGTTATAGTGACATAGTTTTATTTTACTTAACGTATTGTTTTAGATCTTACAAAACGTCGTTTGAACTATTTGCAACACACATCGCTTATTTTTCTTTTTTCCTGTCGCGGTTCAAGTCGAGTCGTATGTGTAAAAAATAAATGGGCTTAAATAAAGCTTAAACGCAGTGCTTACCTTTACCGCGTTCTCTACGCCTATCTTGAATTTCGACATTTTAGCTGCTTTAAGCAAATTCTAATAATTACAAAGCAAAGCAATTGAAGAGCAAGTTGAAGAAGACGATGATAGTCTTCCAGTTGTGAGAAACACTTTCGATCTGAACAATACCTGAATACCCACTCCTCCCATTTTGAAGTTATTTAAGGTTGCTCTTAAGGTGGACAACATGAATGTTACTTTGTTATTTTTTTTATCTTTCATTTTGATTAGGTATTTGGTGTACATCAACTATACTGTTGCTGTTTATTTAAGAAATACTTTGCATTTATTTGGCAACGCAAAATCTTAACCGTTCACTTTTAAACTGCGTCCACCTTAAGGAAAAGCATGCAAACATATCGAAACTAACTAACGTCTTCAGAACATTTCCTTCTAGTTCTGTAGATAAATAGAACCACACGACGTGTTTTGGTTGTACACTGTTTAGAATTGGTCTTTTTTAATTGTTTTTCACTGCTGTCAGTGTGAGGTAAGATGTAATATGGAGGAAAATGTAATACTAGCCTAAATATTTTGAAAACTGAGTTTTAAATTAGCTGGATAACCGATGGAAGAGAATGAAACTGAATTGCGATATTGTGGGACTTTAAACTGCATTCCTTAACGAACCTAACGCGTTTTAATGCAGGGTCTTAATTCGGCCTTTGTAGAGAAAGGCCAATAGTATTCCTGTCCAAAAATACATTGTTTCGCAACTGGAGCAATTATGTAATCGTTAGTGGATATTCATTTTTAAATGAATGTTATATACTTATATCACATAAATACATATCCGTCTGACAGTGCGTTCGTAATTTGTCTGTGGAGCCGATGCTTGCTGCTCAGTTTAAGGAGCTGAGGACGAGAGCGGAGTCATGTCTAGCAACGTCAGGTTCCGCCCAGAAGGTGAGACTCTTCGTAACTGCTATGGCAGATACAGCAATTCCAGTGTCCACCAGATACCGGCACATACCTGCAGAAACCATAATAATGGAAAACATCGCTGGGAAGAACCAAAAAGAAGTAAGGGATACTGAATGTCTACAGATAATAGTAGCAGATGACAACTGTGAATTGTTTTGTTTAATATTTTACAGCATACAGTAAGTTGTGTGAATCAAACTGTCTTTGTTTGTACAATATATTTCAGTCTGCTCTTCTATCGACTCTTAACTCTTCAAATTTTCTGTTAATTTTCTCTTCACTCTAAGGTTCTGGAGTCCCTGACCAAGCTAATTAAAGCTCTAAACATCCTGGTCAAGTATGGCTGTAACTTAACCAACCCCAATAGGCCCCAATTTTGGCGCAGTGTCAAATACAACAACACAGTCTTTAAGACTGAAGTGGATACTATAAAGGTATCTTATGTTTGAGTCTTTTGGTTAAATAATATAGTATTGAAATAACCCATTACCACTAATAGTGAGAAGGGTTATGTTAGGATTCCTTAGTGGCTATTATGACACATGTGGTCTTACCAATTTAGTGCATTTTTATTTAAATAATACATAAAACAACAGACATTGGGCTTGTCATGTCCTCATGCAAAAACATTTTTGTATTTTTATTTTACATTTATTTTACATTTTAGCTATGGTAAAACAGAGACACCGAAGGAAGTACAAGCATTATAGCTTCCTGATACAGAATTTAGCCCTCTATAATATTGCTTCCTCGAACCAAATGCAGCACATTTTGTATTGCACATATGTGACCACAACCCTTCAAAAATTACAATGTATTACTCAAAGCATACATGTAGATTTGACATTAAGTTATTCATGTACAACAGATGTACATGAAACCAAGACAAAATAATGACCATCAAAAGTTTTTAAAAGTCTTTAGAGACCAGACTTCAGTACAGCACTGCCATTATTAAGTGATTTTTTTTATTACAGGGTAGCAGAAATTTGCTGTGCCAGTATGGTTACACAAAGAAGATGCTGGATGGCCTGAGCTTTCCTGATGATGTCACCAGTCCTGATGTGCAGAAAGTTGCAGCAGTGACTACAGAGATCATGGCACTAGCTACTGAGCTTGAGTTACTCATGAAGGTGAAAGATTTCCAAGTTGGCTAAGATGAATGATGTTAACAGTCTAGTATTAGTGAATAGGCAAAGCTTGGTCCCACTATTTCAGTATTTGGGTTTCAAAAGATTACCCAGATTAAAACATGAACAAATATTTTATTCCCATTAAAGTTTTTATTATTCACCCATCATTAGAATAGAATCTGTCATTTTACAGGAATAATCTTTTATGAACC
>JAOYMR010000011.1:43003-53169 GCA_025802075.1 Tenebrosternarchus preto | reverse complement strand
TTATGTAGTACCATGCATTATGCTAGTTTTATTATATAGTACCATGTATTATACTAGTTTAATTATGTAGTACCATGTATTATATTAGTTTTATTATATAGTACCACGTATTATACTAGTTTAATTATGTAGTACCATGCATTATGCTAGTTTTATTATATAGTACCATGTATTATACTAGTTTAATTATGTAGTACCATGCATTATGCAAGTTTTATTATATAGTACCATGTATTATACTAGTTTAATTATGTAGTACCATGTATTATACTAGTTTTATTATATAGTACCATGTATTATACTAGTTTTATTTCTCTCTCTCTCTCATTCAAATATACACAGATGCACTCTTTGACTTCCTGCCAGTGCCTCATGTGTACTGAGTGCTTTAAGCAAAACTTTACAGTAGTACTGAGAGACAAGCACATCAGAGACATGGTCTGCCCTGTGTGTGAGGAGCCAGACATCAATGACTCTGAAGTGCTTCAGACATACTTCTCTACTTTAGATACGCAGGTAGGCTGCTATAAAAACAGGTTTCAGGGCTTGGTTATCTGGTGGTATTGTTTAAGAATTTGAGACAGTTCTAGTTTCTCAGTCATTTTACATAAATGCTCTTTCTATTATAGAATATTTAATGGTTTAATACAGAAAAAACATTACAAGTACACATTGACATTGTAGGTACCAACAATTGGGCCTCAGACTTTAAATTCATACATGTGAATGTACGTGGAGTGGTTTGAGCAAGGGATGAGACAGGATGCCATGGTGTTTGTTTTCATTTTAAACTATTCAGTGACATAGAATACGAAGAACCCAACACGGAACACACATACAGGGACTTGGAATGTGAAACACAGACAAAACACACTGCGCTCACACACACACTTAAATATCCTGAAGGATAACGGGACATACCACGGGGGTATAACCACGGGCCCCTGACCAGGATGCACTGGCTCTGGGGAGGTGCTTGCTGGTCCTCCTCCTTTTTTGAAGCATAAATATAAATCAGATTAAGTGTGTGTAAACCAGTAACTAGTTATTCCTGGTTTAGACATGTCTCATATGGTGACATCTCAGTTGTTCGGGTAGTTAATTGGATACTGCTTACCCTCTCACACTTCCTGTAAAATTATGGCTGATGAAGTTACAGTTTTGTTAGATTAGGTTTAATTCACCAACTACTAAACTGAGTTTAAAACCAGGATTAAACAATACAATGTAAGCGGGGCTTTTAATTTGCTCAATATTTAGAACTGGGCACACATTTAATTAATGAGGTGAGAACTGTGCATGAAAATTTACATTAAATGGGAGTTTAAAATGGACTTAATGTAGGACTTCTACATAAGTGCTTTGTCATGCTGAGTTACTGTGTCATTGTATGCTTTTATAGTTAAGGATGTGTCTGGAGCCTGAAGTATATGAGCTGTTTGGTAAAAAGCTCATGGACTATACTCTAATGAAGGATCCAAAGTTCTTGTGGTGTTGTCATGTGAGTTACCTTTAACTTAAATCGGTTAGTATCCAATCAAAACATAATTTGAAGTCCTAACTTCATTCGTTATTATATCCTTCCCTCTATAGTGTACCAATGGCTTCATCAATGACAAAGACCACCTCAAAGTGACTTGCCCAAATTGTCAGCAAAGCTTTTGTTCCCTGTGCAAAAAACCTGTGAGTAAATACCTACTCTAGTATTATACATTAGTTGTTTAAACAAATTATTGTACAGTGTTTTTCTGTGTGTACTTTTTCCATTATATATATATATATGGTTTGTGAACCATGTAAATGACTTTATATTTTTTTATTCTAAACTATTTTTTTCTTGTTTATAGTGGGAAGATCAACATGAAGGTATATCATGTAATGAGTTTCAGGAATGGAAAAAAGAAAATGATCCAGTCTACCAAAAACAAGGCCTAGCTGGGTTTCTGCGTGACAATGGCATTAGTGAGAAAATGATACTATGAATATAAAACCTAATATAAAGCCTATTTTAAAGTACTATTTAGTAAACTGTTTAGTTTAACTTGAAATAATTTTACTTACATTTATGAAAACATAAATATTTTATTAATCAAATGCCTGAAATAAGTGCTTAGTTATGGTTGTACTGAATAGTTAGTTCTTGTGGTATTTATTTATTTATTTATTTATTATTATTATTATTTTTTTACACATGCGAAAAAACAATATATTATATCATGAAGTTAAACCACAAAGGAGTTCATCTGACTTTCATAACTGTTTCAACTTCCCCCAACCTTTGTACCTCTCAGATTGTCCAAACTGTAAGTTTCAGTATGCCCTGGCAAAAGGAGGTTGCATGCACTTCACGTGCAGTCAATGTAGACACGAGTTCTGCTGTGGCTGCAACAACCCTTTCCACAAGGTAGGAATGGGATTTGATCAGAAACAATTCATGTTTTTAAACATGTTTCCCTGACTTCTTTTTTACATTCCGTTTCAAGCTATAAATTAAAATGTGTTTTTTTTCTGTAACTGGTGAAAATGTGCTTTAATTTCCATTTAATTATTCCATATTTTATACCACACATTTATAATAATCAGGAGAGAATTTTGAGGGTACTTAAGAATTGTTGACACCTAGATTTTAAGTATCTAGATTTGAAGTATCTAGATTTGAAGTATCTAGTATCTAAATTGACTAGAGTCAGTTATAGACCTTTAGGTGGATTTTTGCTGTTTATTTGTTTTAAGAGTTCCTAGTCAGCAGCATTATGCTTAATGATTCAAGTCACTGAAAATGAATTCTCTAAACAGACCGAATATTATCACTGGAATTAGCCTTTTTCTAACTTTGTAACTTTTTACTTTTAGAAAGGATGTACGTATGATCAATGTACAATGGCAGGACTACATGCCCACCATCCTCGTGACTGTCTTTTCTACCTACGAGACTGGGAGCCTGCTAGATTACAGGCTTTACTACAGGTACATTTGAGAGGGAGGATGATGTGTCAAAGAGAAAATGTAATTAATGTTGCTATACCAATCAGAAAATGTCCTTCTTTGTAGATGAATGGGGTGAGGTTCAACACAGATCCTGATGGGACAGGAAGAGGTATGTCTAGAGCTGGCACAACAATCTTACTGTCTCACTGTTTATGTTACCTGTTACACAGCAGGTCCAACAAGTTAGTAAGTGAGGTGGTATACAGGAAGCCAATCAATACGTTTTTTGTTAATGCAGCAGTGAGTAAGATTAAGAAGAGTGGATTTAGCTTAAAAATTTGAACAAGTACAAATTTAGGCAGGATGAGTTGAATAAGAAAACCCCCTAGCCACTAAAGAGAAGAGAGCTAGGCCTTTCTCAACCTGCCTTGTGTAGGAATAGAACTAGGGACCACCAAGGTCAGGGACCCAGAATCTAACAGCCACTTGAGGGCAAGCAGACAGACAACTGAGACAGACAACCAACTGCAAGATTCCCCAGAAGAAGAAAAAAAATGGACACAGACATGAGAGAAGACAAGAAGAAGAAGGAAGGAAAGACAGCATGTCTGGAATGTTCACTAGGAAATACAGATTACCAGCAAACTCAAAGTGCACATACTGCACAGACCAAGGTTTCACATAGAGTGGCAAAGCAGTTATATAGAGGAAATCATAGAGCAGTTATATAGAGAAGATTTTAGAGCAGCTATATATAGAGCAGATCCTGGTGAATTCTTGCAAATGGACTAAGAAGGACTAGGTGGAACCAGAAAAGTTAATTTATTTTCCTACTGAATTACCTACTGCTGCTTTCACTCGTGTTTGTCACACAGAAACATGTGGAGTGATAGTGCAGAAAGAAGAACCACAGTTGTTTGATGCACCATGTGGAATGCAAACCCAGGATGGCCATGCTGGACTTTGCGAGTGAGTGACCTATCTTATATTTAGTCATACTTATATTTAGTCCTACTTCCATTCACCATTTAGTTAACCAGTTCATCAGGTTGTTGACAATTTTTCAAGGCTGCCTGCATACTTTGGCACACACAGTTGGAATAAAATGGAAAATACTTCTATGTTTCTAAATGTATGGACTACAGAACCAGTTTTGGCAGTTCAGCAGGTCAGCTGCTCTGACAGGCTAGTTCGGCGGCTCTGAGAGGCTAGTTCAGCGGTTCGGCGGCTCTGACAGGCTAGTTCAGCGGTACGGCGGCTCTGACGGGCTAGTTCAGCGGTACGGCGGCTCTGACAGGCTAGTTCAGCGGTTCGGCGGCTCTGACAGGCTAGTTCAGCGGTTCGGTAGTTCTAACAGTTCGTAGCAGTGAGCAGCACCAACAGCAGGAACTTAAATGACAAAGAAAACAAAAGGGGGCAAACAAGGAACAGGTGTAAATGATTAAAAAGTAGATGATTGAGAGTGAGAAAGGTGCTGTGTGTGTGTGTGTGTGATGGAGTGGACATATCCCCTCAGCTGGGTGTGTGTGTGATGGAGTGGACATATCCCCTCAGCTGGGTGGGTGTGTGCGTGTGATGGAGTGGACATATCCCCTCAGCTGGGTGGGTGTGTGTGTGTGTGATGGAGTGGACATATCCCCTCAGCTGGGTGGGTGTGTGTGTGATGGAGTGGACATATCCCCTCAGCTGGGTGTGTGTGTGTGTGTGTGTGTGTGTGATGGAGTGGACATATCCCCTCAGCTGGGTGTGTGTGTGTGTGATGGAGTGGACATATCCCCTCAGCTGAGTGACAACAACCATATATTTTTGGTTGCCTTACAAGTTTGTAGCTTATTGTCAGAATGTCAGTATAAAACAGCAAATAAGACAATATGAATTTTATAAAGCAATTATTATAGAAAGTATATTTCCACTCATTTGTCCCTTCAGGCTTTTTGTCTTGAAGAATGGTCCAGTGTTCCACTACAAAAACATGTAGAACTTGTAAGACAGCATTCTGAAAGGAAGCAAGCCCAAACAGTCGTTTTGCTAGATCTCCCTCAGTTGCAAAACATTTGTGTCACAAGTGTTTATGGGATCTAATATGGGTTGCACTGAAACAATAAAAACTGGTGCAACAAGTGGTGTAACATTTATAATCCACTGATGTCACATGGATAGTGCATAGTGGATTAATTCCTTGGAAGTGTAAACATTAGTGGATTAGTTCCTTGGAAAACCTGACAAGTATAAACTTATCCATTTTCTTCATATTGGGACTTTTACATGAATATCACTGCACTAAAATGTATCTCACATTTACTTACTGTTTTAATGATTATTTTCATAAGTAAAAACTATTCTATTGTGACGACTAAGTATGAATCAGATGCTAGGCATGTCATTATGCATGAAAAATTATGTAATTTAAATAATTAGGCATATCACAATTATTTAAATATTATTTTAAAATATTAAATATACATTTATTCTCACCACTGTGAACAGCAATAATAGTAATCAACAAAAAACAATAATATGAATTATCATTGTTGATATGTTTAATAGACATTATAATATTCATTACAATACAACAATGTATTTATCATGGGCGAAGAATATGCAGACAAAAGGAGTAAAGATAGTTCACGCAGGTCTCAGACTGAAAGGTTTAATGGAAAAGAAACTGAACATAAAAGGTCAAGTCAATTCAGAATTTATTTATATAGCATTTTTCAAAATAACCGTTGACTCAAAGCAACTTTATAGATGTCCAAGTCCAAACCCCTAGCGAGCAAACCAAGGGCAACAGTTTTCAAGGAAAGACTCCCTATGAGCAAGATGAAGAAACCTTAAGAGGAATCAAGACTCATAAAGGGGGGGCCCATCCACCTCTGGCTGACATCGGACACCACAATAACAGTCATACAAGAGGTCAGAAACAGCAAGATATCCATAACATAATACTGACCGACAATTTTCACACCACAAAGCACGGGATAAGTAAGGACATATATAATATTGCCCTCAGGTGACAAAACCCAGTGATATTTAAAGCCACCTGAAGGGGGGTGTGGACATAATGATAGGTGACTTAATAACAAACAGTCCACTTGATAACTGCTGCCGAATGGGTGGTCGCCAGTAGGGGGCCTCTGCACTATGACAGTATTGTTAATAGTTTTTATTGTAATAGCTATTGGAAACGATACATTATTGTATACATTATTATAATAAATAGACAACAAACGTCACTGAGGTTTCATTAATGGACCTTAACCAAACGTATGTCTGTGTATGTGTGTTTGTGTGGATGATGTTCACAAGGTTTTTGGACAGAGATACTTCATCAGCAAAGTTCTTCTGAAGTTATATACACTACCAGTGAAAGGATTGGACACATCTACTCTGTTTATTTTTTATTCTTTTCTACATTAGGAAATACTTTAGAAAAACAGGGAACATATCAATATTGTCTTAGATTTTAGATTCTTTGAAGCGGCGACCCTTTGATACAGCTTTACACACTCTTGGTGATCTCAATGATTTCTATTATCTTCTGAAAATATATGTATGGTATGTTACACACATATCAGAGTTTCAGTCTCGGTGGTAGTTCATTCCAGTTTGGAGGCTAGCATGCAAATAAAGCCAATATCATTTACCTCATTTTTGAGTATTAAAGCAAACTAAATGCTATTATTCAATTTTATTTAAATTATCAATACACTTACAATACAATGTATAATACACTTGCAAAATGTGAAGTTAACGAGATGAGTGATTTTGTTTTAATTGCTAATTGCTTCTTGTTAATTGAAGTTTTAAGTTATCATTTTTAGCCTGCTAGTCCTGAGTATGTTTTTCATTCTTTCATATGTTACGTGTTTCATATGCAGTGAATACTATGTCATATGCTACCATCTTCCATAGCAGTATCCACATTACATCTATTAAGGTCTTCATATAATGTAAAATGGGTGAATGGGTTATACAATTGTTTGATTTTTTTTCTTTATTTATAATGCAGCACACTTCACAGCCATGCACTAGGCTCCCTGCCATGAGGTTCACACAAAGCAAAAGGCCTGTGTTGCTTTCAAGTGTTTTCATTGTTATTGTCCTCAGTAACACTTGCTAACATTTGATAACATTCATTACATATTTTTGGAAACATTAAGACTACTTGAGAAAACAATCTGATATTCGTTTTTGCTTGCTGACACTCACCATTGTTGCTTGGTTGTGTGGACATGGATTCCTGGTGGAGGAGGAATCAAATAATTTTTTCCACATACTCCTACAACACATCCCTACTGATGCTACAACCTGCAGCCATCACAAAGGGGGAGTGTCTGGTTGGCACCTGATGATTTTAGAAAAAGTGTATGTTTCACAAGAGAAATCGGGTATGTCCTAATTTTAGAGGATCTGCTGTGTCAGTCAACTCAACTGTCCACCAGTTGCACAACCAATCACATTTCACACTGGCATTCTTTCAGCCAGTTACATCACGCCATCCTTGGAAAGTGCAAGCAGCCTGGTCACACAAACACAGAAGTGGGTACTTCATGAAAAACATAAGCTATAAGGGCACTAGGTTATAACGGCTATGCTCAACATAAACATGCTTTATGTCTTACAGCAAACATTACAAAGAATACTTGGTAAGCCTGATCAATGGCCACTCCCTTGACCCTGCTTACCTCTTTGATGAAGGTGAGTTAACTAGTGCCTGCAAAAGACACCAAGTAAACCATGAGCGAGGAGAAGATGAACACGATGAGACATATCATGCCAGACTACGCCAGGTGAGCAAACAACTCTTGTGTTCATTCTTATGATCATACTCTACACAAGTCACTTGTTTATATGTCAGCTAATGAAACCCATTTAAAGGCCAATATATGTGGATGTCAGTGTAGATTTTGATTGCTCTATTCCAGAACTGTTTTGGATTTGCTATTGACTGAAATCTCTGGTTGTTAATGTTATAGCTCTGCTGACATTTGAACTCTCTGGTTGTTAGTGTTTAGCTCTACTTGGACGTGAGATGATTATTGGTACAATCTCTCTGGTAGTTATTGTTAGCTCTGCTTGGTTGTGCGATGATTATTCATGGATATGAGAAAAGAACAGCATAGTGTGACATTCATTTACAAGCACTGTGTGCATCAAAGACCAGCGAAATGAAGGGAACACAGAGACAAGGGCACATAAACAAAAAATGCTCGAAAGTACTCGACGAAAGCATTTGACGAAGTGATAGAAACAATAACAATGGCAGAATTTAAACAACAACATTGGTAGAATTTAAACAATGACCAGTGACACAGGCTGGAAACACAGGTGTAAAGAACAAGGGTGAGGAAAAAACAAAACCAAAACAAGGAAGCAGAGGGTAAGGTTTTGCCATTGGAAACATGGCACCAGAGGAAAGGCAGTACACGTTTACCTTAATGTAAAAGAGAGCTTTGAGAATTTTTTAGACATTGATTTTATCTGTAAAGTTTGTAAAATATGTAGTTCTGTAAAAATAGCTAGTTCACTTTTGAGAGATGATCTAACATATTCACTAAAATATATTTGTTTTGCCTATTTACAGTGTGTTAAGTGCAACTATTTATGAAATTTATTTTCCTTTAATAGTCAATATTTTCATGTTGTACTTTTACAGAAACTGATGGAAATTCCAATTGGTGATAAGGTCCCAAGAAAGATGTAACAGAAAGGAGAAAAACTTTAGAACTTAGTTATATATAGACTATCTTGTTATATTTAAAACCTTATACTGAGCTTATGCAGTTGGCATCAAAATGCTTGTCCTTCAAGACAGCTTTTACTGACAATTTAAACCTCTTTATGGAATCACATATACTTTTGTTAGAAATGTAATGTATTGTTGTATTGTAACTTGGTTGTGTATTCAAACTACAGGTGTTAGCTGTATATTATGGTTATAGGAAAGGCTTGTGAATCATAAGACTATTTTCTGTATTCCAGCTTAGAGTACATGAATTCGGGTCTATCTGAGCTACACTAGATGTTCCAAGTATCCCTAAGCACTTTTGTAAGTCGCTCTGGATAAGAGCGTCTGCCAAATGCCATAAATGTAAATGTAAATGTAGAAATTATGGAATTCATCTCAGTAGGTCTGGTGCACAAGTCACAACACATCATTTACTGCTTTCTGTTTAATGTATGCAGGACAGTTAGATACTTAATCTATTCTGTTTATACTGAAAAAGTCAAAGTTAGACATACAGACAATCATTGTTACAACAACATTTGATTAAAATATTTCTCCACCTTCATCCTTCTTAAGTTTATAGACACAATTCATCAGTTCAAAAAATGTTAGGTTTATTCCAAATGAAACAGATTGGATTGGTGAAAAAAAAATCTTGATCATTATGTTGATGTTGTGTTCCAATTTGAAAAAATGTTTTTTTTCTCTGTAAAAACTCAGCTGTGTCCTCAGATATTGTTTAGATCACCAAAAATTCACCTACAATGCAGAATTTTGTATACTTTAATGAATTTTCTGAACTGTTTCTTTTCTGTCAACCAGCTATGATAACATTTTCCTAGCCGGAAATTTTAAACATTAATACTCTGTAATAAAGCAATGAATTTCATAAAGTTTGCTGTATCAGTGGCTTATTCGCAAGATCTACAGCAGCACACAAACTGGGGCAATTGTTAGATTTGGTCATCACAAAGGATATTTTTACAAAAGTTGCATGTGCACGGGTGCACGGCTGGGTATGGGTCCAACGCTCCAGCACCATCCAATTTCAGTGTTCTACAGCTGTTGTAAAAGGCACTATATTAATAAATTTGACTTCACAATACAGAAACCAGTATGTTTGTGAATAATCAATTATGTTTGCTTCTTAATAAAAGTGTTTAGACTGCTCCTCAATAGTACAGTTAATGTCTCAATAGAACAGTTTACACATTAATAGATTTTTTTTTATTTACTGACTGTCACAGTAACACTTCTGTCTATTATACTGTACATTCATTTTGCATTACTGGTAATCAAACCCTTATAAGTAATCAAACCTGTACGTCCAGAAAAAAAATGTTCTACTTGTGAATTACATAATAATTTCACGTTGCGTCGGGCACCCAGGCTGGAAGCCGCGCCCACTACTCCTTCAACCCAACCTCTTCCCCGTTCTCAATCACTTGCATATTGACTACACCTGGTGGTTGTTAACTTACACTATATAACCCGGATTCTCAGTCACTTC
>JAOYMR010000011.1:8709-23194 GCA_025802075.1 Tenebrosternarchus preto | reverse complement strand
AGGAGTAGGTGTGTATGTTCTGACGGAACGCGAGACCTGCGCCCTCTGGTGGCGCTTAGGCTGACCTACCGTGACATTATACTTAAAAGTATCATCCCTTACCTTACCAGCTCAAGTCCCACTTGGAGGAAATTAGAAGCTATACACAAGCACGTTTGCTTTTCATTTTGTTGTCCATATATATGTATATATATGTATTAAAAAATGGAAAAGGCAATAACAGTCTTCATGGATCAAATAGGTAGCATTGACTCTTGGCGCTCTTTATTCCCACAGAGTCAAACCTTCTCTGTCTTTTCCCTGGTGCATCACTCATATCTTTTCGTTTAGTCTGGTGAGCCAAATGTTTGAAAGCCCTGGGGGAGAGAGCATGTACACAGTGATGGAAAACACTTCCTCAGACTTAGTTAAAGTCAAAACAATGTTTGCAAGTGAAGGACTGACTTATTAAATGTACATGGGAGCAATTGGTTAAAGTAGATCTATAATGTGCTCCTATAATGTGGACAGTATGTATGTTTTTTATGAATACAATAGTTGATGAAATTTTACAGTTTTACATTTGTTATTTATTTATTTTTGGTTGAACATGCATTCTCAAAATAGTTTATTTTAATATTTATTTCTTAACATTGAGGAAGTCTAGATGTCCTGACTCTGAGGTGTCCTGACTAGATGTCCTGACTCTGAGGTGTCCTGACTAGATGTCCTGACCCTGACAGGTGACCCCTGTGCTGTATAAAGGTGTTGAATAAAGACTTGTTGTATTGCACAGGATTAGTTGAAGTTAAGAAGGAAGCTGGAGACAAAGCAGTGGGGAGAAACAAAAGGAAGCGAAAGAATGAAGCACACAGCAATGAAGCGAGTTGTCCAAAAACGACCAAAGATGAGGTCATCTCAGTTCAGCAAATTAATGTGGTAAGATTTACTGGTGAAAACATCAAAATATATCATCTCACAGTCTGTGTTAAGTTAAAAGTTTTTTTTTTTGTCTAGACATATGGAAACAATAAGGAAAGGTTTGTGACTGCTAGGCTTGTACTGTAACTGTGTCTTCATGAGCTAATTGTAATTGAGAAATGTATTTAATAATTTGTAACTTTAATTGATTTGAATTTTAATTCATTTGAACAAAATAGGAAGTTGAAACCAGTATTGGAAGAGAGACCACATTTCCTAAAATGGAAGCAACAGAGCCAACGGTCATCTTACAGAGTGACAGCAGTGAGTGGAGTATTTACTATTATTGCAAATTTCATTTAAACACATTAAACAGGGTCACCTTAATCAGTTATGGTCTAAATTTGTGTAAGCATAAACGGGCAAACAAATCTAGAGAGCAATCTTTCACGTTAATATATTATTGAACAAACATCGCTCACTGTTTTATATGAATTGATGAGGAACATTGTGATGAGGTGACTGACAGCGATTGGCTGCTGACAGTATATTAAACTTGTTTGATTGTAAATATTTTAATTAGGAAACAAATTCAAGTACACGAACAATATAGTTCATAAAATGAACTATGCTGTGGAAGCTTTGTTTTTCTGCCAATAGCAACTACTATTAAACCTCTTGATGATCAGAAAATACCTTTCTGTTCATTTTAATCTGGACCACCACATGATGAGCAGTTAATCACATGGACGATTTCATCCAGTGGAACATGGGGGGGGGGGGGGGGGATTTAGTGTGTCCAGGGAAAAGGATGCATCTTTACATCGGGAAGGACACTTCAGTTGTGAGCGCCAAATGAGGGCTACATTTATAGGCTGTATTCGAAGGGTCCTTCACTTTGGAACAGCCTATGATGTAGTGACTGAGAAATGCAGCCCAAGCTTTGGAACAGAACTAACTAAAGTCCTGCATACAGTCTTTAATATGCATGTTCTGGCTCCAATTTTCATCTGTTGTGCAAGTCCACCCAAGATGCCAGCTCACATGTCAGCCATCTTGGTAACTTAAATTCACAATAGGAGTTAACACTGACATGCCATACATTGTATATACAGTCTATGGCTGTGATGGATTGCAGATATCAGGTATTTGTTTTGAGGATTATTAAAGGGATCTGAAAAACAGAAATTTAGGTTAAAATGTTTTAGATTATACTACTATAATCTATAAATCTGGAATCAACTACTTGTATTTTATATAATTTCTTTGTTTAAGCTTTAAAGGGAGTGTGACATTTAAAACTTGCCAGAGCAACAGTATATTTTAACCGGTTTTAGCTTAAAACAGTGCTTGTGGTACTATGTTTTTGGACCTGCTCTTGGTGCAAGTATAATTTAATTTCAAGTAAGCACATTGTAATGTACAGGTGGATTAGGCAGAACGTATACACAGAGTGCTATAGAATGTTTTAGGCACAAATGGGAATGATTTAATAAACAATCCAAATCAGGAGGTGAACACAGTAAAACTGGCAATACGTAATGCAAAGCACAGGGGAACCACATGGAATACACAACTTCACTAACTACACAACACAGGGACACTAAAAGAACTGAACATGGGTAAAAGAGGCTAAAATCACTGACCCTTTCACTGAGAGAATAACGCAGAACTTCACATTAAATACTTGCACAAGCACTAGGGGAACAGAGAACATTCTCGAATCACCTAAAAAGGGAGGCAAGACAACACTGAGTGCAACAAGAGAAAAACAGGAGAAGAAGAGAGTTACAGAGAGCAGAGGGAAACGGGGAGATACAAAAAGAAATCAAAACACCAACACAAATCAAACTGAAAACCAAGGACTCAATAGGAGGATACAACAGCAAGGATTCCTAAACAAGTGAAGGTAGAGACAATAACCAGCCACTAGAGACCAAACTGAAGAAACTTAAATATCAGAGATAATCAGTGGGGACCAGGTGGGAGTCCAGAATAAGGCCGGGTAAAACCAAGACCAGGAATGGAGTGGGAACGGGATGGAAAACCTGAAAGTAGGATTCTGACACACATATAGACTTGTCCAGTTTCTTACACCAGGATTTTGACCATGAAAATCATATGTAAAAATACGTCTCCCGGTTAGTAACCAAGTACAATTGATTTAATGATTTCTTTTCCCTTCAAAATAATAAACAATTCTCTTGTGACCACTAAATGTGAATCAGATCTTACTATTCTTCCATTCTTTTCCAAGGGGAAATTTCTAAATTTGAATCCTAAAAGTATAAATTTTATATAAACCAAAAAAATATTTTTCTTGACTTTGGTTTTTAACTGTTTTTTATTGGTCAGTCTCAAAATTTAGCATGAATAAAAAAGTGAAACAGACTTGTGCTGGTTTGTTTCCAGAGTGAACAATTCAAGCAGACGACAGTCTACTATTTTTGATATTTTAGCATTTGATATTCTAGCATAACATGCCAGTATAACTATTATTACATGAGAAACATACTTATTACTGAATGTTTTGTGCCATGTGTGAAATTAAATTCTCTTATGCTACCATGTTGATGATATTCCTTCTCTCTAGTGATCAATGAAATTCAGCTAAACCTCTTGATAGAAAATGTCCCTCCCTCTCAAGATATTAAAGGTAATTTGTTAATGATTACTATTTTTTCTGTGTGCCTGTTTAGAAATGCTTAGTTTTAAATAATCTAAATAATTTCAATAATTTTATTTTGGAGCTACATATTGGAACTGGTGTCTTTCTGTTTTTCCTCAGCTTCGCACTCCTTCGATATCACTGTGTACTATATTGGTCAGGAAGTTCTGAGGCGGGAGGTTATGGGTAGTGATGTTCGAATTGCGTACTTCCCCCCCTCTCCCTCCCCTCCCACTCTGAATGGACACAGCTTTCTCCGCATCTCTCTCCCACCTCCACCTACAGATGCTGACACTAGTAAGAGCTTGGCCCGACAATTTCAGGTCATTTCTGAACTTTTGCCTTTTATGGACAAAGGAGTGGTACTAAGCTCCACGGGAAGTGGCATCTATGCCAAACGCTTTTGCCAAGGGCGAATATTCTGGAGTGGGCCACACTGTGGAGCAGGACCACAAAAGATGGAGAGAGCCACAAAGCCCACCATGCTCTTCAACAAGGAAATCTTTAGGCAAGGTATTGACAATCAAAATGTTTAAAAAGTGAACTGTCATTAGATGTTTGAAAGTGAATGCTTATAATGCAAGCTATGTAGGCTTTTCAAAGCAGTGATTAAATATTGAATTATTTGCCTTGCCTATACATAATTTATTGGAACATTTCATTTATTTAATTTGTATTTCTTTTGTATTTTTGACAAAGTAGTGTGATGTGTAGGCCTCACGATACAACATCCAACTAACAACCTATATCTTACTTATTTAGTGCAATAATATAGTTTCAATCTTCAAGTGAATTATAAAAATGTATATTTACTATTAATATTGTTGTATTTTAATGATCACTATTGTTATTTTACTTTTAGAGCTGAAAGAGTTTAGAGCTGGAGGGGATCCACCTCAGAGTGAGATCACACTCTGTTTTGGGGAGGAACTTTTCGATGGAGATAATCTTGCTGACAAACACATCCTCATTAAGGTACATCCAAATTATGAGGGAAAAAATTGATAATTTTTAGAAGAGGTTCAGTCACTGTTGGCAGTACCTATTTGAAAAACGGTGTAGGTAAGGAATCCAGTACACATGTGAAATTAGCTCAGTCTGTTAAAGAGAAATAAAACCCAATTGCTCATCCGATATTGCTACACTGACATTGACATGGCTGGTTAATCATGTTGTCAGCCTTTAAAGTAATAATGTGAAATTTCTTTCTGAAGTTTTCAACCTTATTGTTGAAATCATCACTGCTACATATTGATGGCCATGCCCACTTGTGTTGTGGTCTTACTCTTAGTTAGTTGTGCTACCGTATTTAATAAAACGATTTCTACGATTATTTAAATGATCTTCTATTGGGTGGAAAGATTCATTTGCTCTAGCAGCACTTTTCTGTAGCTACTTCCATGCTGATTGGAATACATCCAATTTAGTTTGGTGCCACTTACATTGTAATTTTCAAGTGGTTTTAAGGTTCATAGTTTGAAGTGTATTGATATGATTAACCAGCAGTGTGCATCAGTTGTATCTGTACCTTTAGTCTTTAGTACCTTCAGTAGACAGACACCTGTGATCACCTTTGGAACATTGCTTTGCCTAGCCAGCCAGGTCACATGTATACATATTTTATGTATCTACTGTAATCCTGAACATCCTTAGTAAATGGTGAAATGGACTGCCTGTTTCCTGTCTAATGAAGTCAAACTTAAAACATGGTCCTTTAGTATTTTCTGAACAAACGTGCAGCGATGGTTTGTTTCTATTCAAAAGCACAGTTAAATTTACTCACTGCATAGACTTGTGTGTAAAATTAAACATTTCCTTGTATTTTCGGACTTAACAGTAGGAAGAGCCAACTAACAGCTATCTCATTAAGAAAAGAAAGCATAGGTGTGAAAATCAGCCTTTATTTGTTCTTAAACTAGTTTTTAACTACTTTGTGTAAAACATCTGTTGCTTTTAATTTAATTAAATTAGATCTATTTATGCCTATTAAAATGTCACTTTTTCTTCCTTCAGATTTCTCTTCCCTGGGCTAAGAAATTAATAGAGGAGGTCCAGTCCATCCAGGAATCTCTTGCCATCCTACAAAATTTGGCTCAGCAGTCTCCATCAGGAGAAATTACTTTAAATGTTGAGTTACCCTAGCAATCAGTTAAACCCCTCTAATTGTATTTATGTATTCTGTTCAATACAGGAATCATCAAGTTTGATCATTTTTATTTAGAAAATTATGAAGAAACAAGATGGGCAAGCACTAATTTGTAGCGGTTCTTGACCTGAATTAATTTTTTCTTCAATTAAACTATGCAGTTAAACTATTTGGATTTTTATTACAGATAGTTGCATAGATATTGCAGAAAGTCTTGTTCTGTAATAATTCCGTTTTTGAAAACACTAATGAATAAAATGATACCGTTTTTACAGTTTCAGCTGGTGGGTATGCAAATATTACATTATTTTTCTTGTTTTAATGGATATGGCAACTTATGACAAGATGGAGCTAAAAACTACAAAAAATTCAGTATAATCAAAAATGTAATACATTTGAAAAGTAAATGCAGTTCACAGATCCTGCCAGTCTATTAAAAAAGGTATCATTTCCTGTTGCTAAATTGCTTCAAAGTTCAAACAAAACCAACTGCACACTGTAATACATTTGAAACTGGGAATTTAAATAAGTTACTTTATTCAGAACCAATTAGATGTCAGCATGTTAAATTGATGTGGTGTTCAACAGAACATTATTTAGATGCATGTACATAAATTTACTTACATTTTCACATTGCCACTGTCTTGGCACACCTAAATGTGTATACAGAACTATATTGTCAGTACAACTTCACCATCCACTGTCCACATATGAAAGCTTCCAGTAATATTTTTTCTCTCATTGTTTACATTTCTGTTCCGTTTCAACTTCTTGCTTCTCACATCATGTACCAATATAAATGCAATTTTGTTGTGCACATAAAACAAATATTTAATTATTTAACAAAACAAATAAAACATACGTAATATTTAAATTTTATTTAATTCACTGCATAAGCATGTTTACATAAGAACCAGAGATGGTGTGCACATATTAGTTCTTGCAAAAAGTTGAGTTAAATACTCCCCAGCATCTAAACCCGTTCTCAGTACCTATGTGCATCAATTCATATGCAAGACTGAACACTGGAAAGCGAACTCCTGTATAGAGTCTTATATTCACCCCAGTCGCAGACGAATCATTACACGGTGGAATTGTTTTGTGCTGTGTTGTATTTTGGTTTTAAAATGTAGAGGGAAACTTTACTTAACATTGTCACCCTGTTAGCAGAACATGAAAAAGTAAAACACTTTGAAGGGGCAACATTTCAAATCTTTGAGTAGGGCCCTACCAAATCAGAGCTGTCAAAATCACATCAGCGCGTAAAATCAGTTGCTTTATAAATGCATGAGTAGAGATCCCTAATGAGCAAGACATGGGCAAGGTGGCAAAAGTGGGGGTCGTAACAATGCTGTTAGCTATCCACAAATTCAATGACCTGGTGTGAGCCGCACGTATCAACACAGACATTTCCATCTCAGTGAAGATGAAATTAATCAAATTTCCCTGTGTATTTAGTAGGACATTACTTATGAGTCACCCACTACTTTATAGTGAATGCAAAGTAAATTAATGTTTAGCTCAATGCATGATGTGGAGAATTGTGCATGATGTGGGGAAATGTAGTAAAAAAGTTGTGTTTGTCTAACTTACTAATAAAATGTCAGTAATTTAAACTGAATATTTCAGTTATGACTGTATGAGTTACATCTTGTTAAAACACTACACACTGTCCGTTTTGTAGTGGAGCGGGTGTTGAAGCTATTCTGACTCCCTTTGTGTGCATGTGTGCCACGTAGGAATCTGGACACCACGACTGCATTCGCGTTTTATGCTTTTCTGGATCAACATGTTTTAAATTTCACTTGCTTCTTTGTAAACACCAGAATATGGTATATAAAATCAAATTGAAATAAGAAATATGACCATGATAGTAGCAGTACTCTGAATAGAATGTGTTACAGTCCTGATGATAAGTATTGGGAGTTTTACAAACAGAGAATACAGCTTTAAGCTTTAATCGCGTAGTCTGTCACAACCACTGCTGTGTTCCTTAACTGAAGAGGTGAATTTGACACCGTCTTCAGGTCTAATGCTGTCTGTTTGCATAAACAACAAAAATGACAATGGACCACCTAAATTACGAAAACAATATTTTATACATCACAGACAGCACTTTTCATTTGATCTGAAGGGCAGTGCGATTTCTATAATCAAGGCCAGATATTTTATTTTTTATATTTTACGTAACTGTACAAAATTATTTCAAAATGTCTCTAGTTCTTGTAACATTGTAAATAATCTCCTATAAACAAAGCAAGACATGATACTTCAAGTGTATGGATATTAACAATAACTCCTATTTATAATATAATGATACATAACTGTAAATAACAGTTACAGTGTACGCGAGATGGCACTGTATGATTTGTAAAGGAAGACCATAGCATTTCTGTACTAAACATCTGCAGTATTTGAACAGGCTTTAGTAAATTGGAACCATGTTCTAAATAAATAACTTATAATTAAATTAAATGGTATTTGTGCAATTGTGATTTATTACAAGTACGTAAAATGCTAGAAGTTTTTTAAATTAGTATTATCATTATTATTCTTATTACATTACATTTTGTTTGATATTAGATATGTAATAGTATGTACACACCAATTTACATGTTTCCATTAGCTGGTGAGACAAGCTCCATAATCTTGGCGTTGAGTTTCTGATTGGTCCAGTCTTTTGTTATATCATCCAAATGGCTGTCAAAATCCACCAGTAGGGTGTGATCCCTTGACTTTAATAACTGATTGGCAATTGAACGAGTCTCTTCCCACTGCCGAAGCATTATTCTACGAAGGAGCAGGTTAAACATTTTAAATCAATATTCAAAACTACATCGTTTTCACTGAATTTTCTTTAATCCTAATAATTTGTGAATATGTAACAGATGCTAAATATAGAGACCAACAGAACAGGCAGAAGGATGTGCTTACGTGTGTTTGTCTTTTAGGATCCAACGGGAGTCTTTATGTTCATATACAACTATAGGAGGAACCCGGTATGCTGATGACATCTTCCTTCCTTCAATCTTTCATTAAGAAACAGAAAAAATGTAACGAATTAAATGATTATATATATGAAAGGATGCATCATTTAATTGTCATTTAAGTGAAAGGCTTAACACTACACTAAAGTGTATCTAGATTATTTTTAATGCAAATATTAAAACATTTGAAAACATACATGTATACATGCTCAGAGGTGGTTATTGTACAAGATATTGTAGTGTATGAGGATGGACTGAATAATACTGACACAAACTTGCATACACAGAAACATACTCCAACTCTAAAAAGACCATCTTAATGAAACTGAAGTTTCATAGCTGAAAACGGTAACATGGGACATCCGTGGAATTGGATGCCAGGAAAAAACTAATTATGCCTCCATCCAAAATAAAACCATCACCCCAAAACCATTACCCCATATATAATTACTCTTGCCCTCTTGCACATCCAAACACACACTAAACACCAATCAGGTTCATTAATGTCATGCTAATATTTTATGTACCGGTACATATTCAGTGATTTTTTTTCTTACTTGTTTCTTTATTCTATGTATTTTGTTAATGTTTGTGTAACTTCACTCACATATAATTCACAATTACCAATAAAGCCTTAATAGTCTTCTATTCTGTCATCAAATGTTATATTGATGGAAGTTGTGCTTTTACTGACCACTGTTTTATCCCTCCTTTTTCATCTCTCACTTTACACAGACCTATGATTTACATGCTATAACCACCAAAATTAATATACTTCAGTGCTGTTCTTATGTAACTACACATGTAACTAATCTTCCAGTGTAACTACACAACTGTCCATGTACTCCACTCAGTCCATCATTTGATCTTTATGTTCATATAAAGATTTCCGCATTAATAAAAACTGAAGATGTAAACAAGAAAGCTAGGAGAATCCAACTGAACTCACCAACCAATCATGTACCACAGTGTAAACAAAGAAATATATAGTCATAGATTTTTACTGCCTGCATGGGGTGTGTACTGAGCAGAGGTTGGTAGTAACATCCTGCGTTTGCCCAGCTACATTTACAGGGCTTGAGCAAGTCACAAATGGTGCTCACAAACAAGAAAGACAATTTTACATTATCTGAATGTCATCAAAACAGAAATATACTCACACATACCTTAACCAGCATGTTTTTGTTCTAAGATTTTTCTGGATTCGCACACATAGTCATGTCTTAAAACCCTTAAGCATTTATACTTCTTTACGCATGTTATAAATCATTAATAAAATTGCTGTTTAACTTCCAATAAAGGACTGCCAACATTTACTAAGTGTTCCAATAGTAAATATGCTTTAATATCAAAGTTACCATTAGTAAAACTGCATTACTGTAGTGCTCCACAATCTTCTCTGCCATTTTGAAAGCACCTGGAGTGGGGCTGTTTAGGACGGGAGTGGAGAAAGAGAAATTGAAATTCAGTGGAAAGGAAATAAAAGCATTTGTATATAATTTGTACTTTCAACAGTATGAGGCACAAAACAATAACAATAACAACAACAACAACAACAATAGTAGTTTTGGATCTCATCTTTTTCAGTGCTGCTCCATTTAAAGGAATATTTTGGCAAAAATCAAAGTTACATTTTGCTCTTACCTCAGAGGATATGTTTGGAGAATACATTTTTAAAAATGTTTTTAGAATAAAATATGCTAACTGCTAACATACAATGAAATTAACAGCAACCCAAATAATCTTTGTAAATACACATCTGCAAACATCTCACAACATGCTCAAACTGCATCCAGGTCTTGATTAAGGTCTCACTAACTAGTCAGTGTATTTTATATGACTCTTCGTGAGCTGTGAACATGAAGCTTATTTACCAAAGCAATGTTCACTGCTGCTGACTTCCAATGTCATGAGCCTTAGCAGCTTTTGTTCAAAAGAAGCAAAATTTGGACTCGAACATGTCTTGCCCAGTTGACTAGATCTGGGATAAGTGGGAAATAATAATAATAATAATGTACATTCTAGTTTCACTTCACCATCCCTTTAAGCACTGAAATGAGTCACAGAAGTCTGCATAGCCATTCTGGTAGACACTGATCATATTTGAACCCGTGCTATATTGGTACCAAATTTTGGTACCCAACCCTAGGCATATCAGTGAGAAAGTCTGTGTTTTGTACCAGCCACTGATTTTGGTCAGTTAAATAAGGCACCATAATGCTGTATAAGGTTCCATTTATACCCTTAGGCTCCCACCTGTACCACTGAAAAACTAGGTGAGATACTGTGTTCCCCATTTTTTGCTGTTCCATTTTTGCTGTCCACATTTCTGATTTGACTAACCCTTGTGTCAGGGACATGCAGTTAATGAAGCAAAAATGCAAAACACCCAATATTATGAAAGACTGAATTACAGTCATCCAGCTTGCTCTGTAATCTGAATAAGTCTAATAAACAAAAAATATGTATTTGAATGAATCGGATTTTATACAGAAGCAAGTCAGATAAATGAATTTTGACATATAAATGGGAATTTATAGTAACCCGCCTACAATAAAACTTTGTGAGAGAGCAACAAAGAAGCACCTGCTATTTGATAAACTGGCATTGGCTTGATAGTATCCCACAATCCTCTGCTGTGTTTGCGCACACCATACATCCACCTGCAGAAATAAATATTTGTAAATTGTACATTTTGATGGCAAAGTTTTATGAACTTGTATATAATGTGGTGCACTTTATTTCAAAGGTGCTTCAGTAACCTTCTATATCACATTCACAGCACATTCATATGTAGAAACGTAGAAATGGGTATTGAATGACTGACTACATAAAGATGTTATGGTTTGTTAACAGTTTCATAAACAATGTCTAGAAATACGTTTTAAATAGGTATATCACGCCTCTCCTGGACTGAAAATGATTCACATTTACTAATAGCAGCTTCAGTAAGTGCCATGCACCCATGACCATATATGCAGAGAAGCCTCCAGAAAGAAACCCATAACTTATTTTACTTTTAATAACACAATTTATGGTAATTTCATTCCTATTTTGTTTGTTAAAAGCCACAAAAGAGTTTCTTTCAATGACTCCAACCTCTCTGCTCAAGCTAAAGGGGCACATTTTCATGGAATCATGAACCACATTTTGAAAAGTCATTTGGAACACATACTACACACGTCCAACTACTGCTCGTTATCAAATTACACACGTTTTGGTTGAACAGATTAACCACATTAAATGTTCATATAGTCCCACTGTTGCTTTTTACAGCACGTGTGATATTTATTGATACATAAACCGTAAAATCACCGTAAAATCACCGTAAATGCAAATGATTTTCCATTCAAAACAGTGAGCGTTCATGTATGACACTTGCATACCTGTGTAAGAGCTAACTGACTGATCATAGCCAGAGGGAGATGGGAGTGCAGCAGAGGCACGCAGTCTGTAACACACACAGCTCCTTCTTCTGAACTTGAGGATAACAGCAGCCCATTCACACTGGAGCGAGGAAACAGGCTTGCATGCAGATACATCTTCACATAAGCTAGGCAGGACAGCTCCACCTCACTCATTGCTTATTTAAAAGAAATAGGAGAAAAAAAAAATCAAATGTGGAACAATGGGGGAAAAACAAGTTTTAGAAAATATTCTAAAGTGTATCCTAAAGCATATCCCATTAATAACTGTAAGGTTTTTGTTTGTTTTTGAAACAAATGAAACAAAATGTTGTTTTGACTACAGGACCTAATTATTCAGAATATGACTATGATTAATCTACATTCGCTGTGGTAAATACCACACGTTTCCCCCTTTTTAGAACCCTGATGTTCAAAAACACCGACCCCGCTTGGTGTTAAAACCCTTCTGCTCTGTACACTGGAGATCAAAATTTGAGAACAATGTATGAATGATTTTTTGGGGTACACCATGGGGTATACCATGTCACAAACAGCGTTTTACAAAATAACCAAAGTATATCAACATGAAACTTTTATTTTGCAAATAACACGATCATAATTAGAGAACAGCAATGACTGTAGCACAGAGAAAGATTACAACTAAATTTTCTGAAGGTCAAAACAGTCAGTAGGAAGTGTACTGGCCTTTGCTTTGAATGACTCCAGCACATTTGCCGCCACAGGACATCACTAATCTCTCACACCGCTCTGGTGTGATTTTGGTCCACTCTTCTTCTAGTCTCTTCCACAGTTCTGTGACTGTTGTGGGTTTCTTGGCCATAACTTTGTCACCAAGGATTTTCCCAGCGATTTTCTATTAGGTTTAGATCAAGACTCTGGGCTGGCCATTTCATTGTTTCAATGTTTTCAGTTTCAAGGAACTGCTTTACCCATTTTGACAGGGGGCATTGTCCTGCGTGAAAATTGCTGGCTGATTGAGTGATGAATGCAAGGAATGGACTTGAATGAGTTTGTGATATAAAGATGCAATATTCTAGAAATCACAAGACTTGGAATGACCAACTTCTCATGCTATGGCTGATAGGGTCACCCCTTTGGTCTTCATCTGGACAACCTGCTGCAAGAGGGTTTCTGTCACTTTGGAACAGCTCACCATTTTTGCAAACTCAGTGAAAACTGGAAAGTTAGGCTGGTTAAATAGGGTTTGTACTTTAGAATATATACAATTTATAAAATAAGCTTAAAATACTGCTATTTCACTCCGGTTAGGATCATTTCACATAGGACTACACAATGACCTTGTCATTTAGGAAATTGCATGTTCTCTAATTTTGATCTCCAGTGTATATCAGAATATTCATGGTCATGCTATTTAAGATGTGTCCGACTCAGTGTAATCAATATAGCATAAGAAAAGAAGCTTGCAAGTTTATATCTTTTGGTATATCTTGACCCATATCCTACATCAGTGAATTTGTGGTAAACTAAATACAAAAGAATCTAATAGGTTAGGGTTAGAAAAACCTAATAAAAAGTAAAAGCTTCATCCTTCCTTTAGCCTGAACATATCCATCATCCCTCCTCAAACGTGATGGAGCATGTGATGAGAAAC
Organism: Tenebrosternarchus preto; assembly: GCA_025802075.1. Taxonomy (NCBI): domain Eukaryota; kingdom Metazoa; phylum Chordata; class Actinopteri; order Gymnotiformes; family Apteronotidae; genus Tenebrosternarchus; species Tenebrosternarchus preto. Next base: position 9,453 of record JAOYMR010000011.1, on the reverse strand, counting down.
ACACGATAAACTAAGTAATGGCATTCAGAAGTATTCAACTATAAAGTGATGTATACATGCTACTCATTTTATTGTTATTATCAAAACGGTTACAATTAATGCAAAACCCACAACTGAAAAACGTGGTAGGCTGATCAAGTAGCTGGACAAGTTAGAAAATCAGTGGTTTGTTTTGTTTGTTTGTTTATCTTTGGAAAGAACTTTAGCTAAAGCATGTTTCAGTGTAATTATCCAACAATAACTCAGGAGCCCTCAAATGTCTAGGGTGAACAGGAAGATAAAGTGGGATTTAATGACAAAATCTGAAGTTCATCTCTAAATCACTAAAGCTTACAAAAAAGGTAAATGACCCGGAGAAGGAAGCCTGTAGTCATATTATCAAATCAGACTGAAATGGGAAAACATTTCACAGTGGCTTCTTTGGAAATGAAATGAGCGAAACGTTTTTTTTTGTTGTTGTTTTAACCAAAGAGATCCCTTATCCAGAATAAGAATCTGAGCTAATAGTGCAAGCTAGACAATGCATTAATGGAGTTCACAGTTTGAAACCGAGCAGAAAATGCTCAATGTTGAGCATAAATATAAACCATCAAACAATGTTATGGCAATAGAAAAACACAGAGCTAAGAAGAGGCAAATAAATTACAGCTGTGGGTTCATGCTATTCATTTGTTTAATTCAACAGCCGTGGCTGGACAGTCAAGTAAACTTGACTTTTCTATATAGTTAATCTCAAAGAGTCAC
>JAOYMR010000010.1:19202098-19212159 GCA_025802075.1 Tenebrosternarchus preto | reverse complement strand
ATTATGTAGAGCAGTAATGGAGGGAGTTAACTGTGATTATGTAGAGCAGTAATGGAGGGAGTTAACTGATTATGTAGGGCAGTAATGGAGGGAGTTAACTATGATGGTGTAGAGCAGTAATGGAGGGAGTTAAATATGATGTAGAGCAGTAATGGTAGAGTTAACTCTGATGGTGTAGAGCAGTAATGGACTTCACAAAGGAAAAACTAAAAGATTAGAAACTTACTCTAAACATTCTAAACTATCTGAGACAACAACTTAAGGAATTGTAGTGCTTTCCTTTCCATACATCCTGACGCTCCTCTCTGTTGGACCACATTTTCATCCACGTCACACTGGATTGTCCTGGAGTGTCTAATCCAGCCTCTGCAGGCATCTCCTGTGATGTCCTCACAACCTGCATTCATGGCAGACAGCAGGTTCATCTGGGTGTGAGGCCCAGATGTACACCTTCCATCTCCAGGCTGAGAAGAAGTCCTGATTTGGGTTCAGGAATGGGGAACAGGGTTGGAGGTATTCCATCAGCATTCTATGATGAATGGTAAACCATTGCCTAATGGTGTTAGACAGGTGAAAACTCACATTATCTCCTACCTCTTCCTCTGTTTTGGTTACGGTCTCTCCTACCTCTTCCTCTGTTTTGGTTATGGTCTCTCCTACCTCTTCCTCTGTTTTGGTCATGGTCTCTCCTACCTCTTCCTCTGTTTTGTCCTCTCAGCCTTTCACCACACAGCCTTCCTTCTCTTCTTAGTTGGTCACCCTGTACACGGCCTTGTCTTTCCATTGTGAGACTCTGTGACACTGCAGTATTTTGTGTCTATATATGTTTGTCAATTGAAGGACCATGAGATGTAACCTCTGACCGCTAGTTGAGAGCTGATTGACCACTGGTTGATCTAAACCTTCACAAATTCTCCTTCTTATTGTCACTGAAAGCCAAAATTCACATGAGAACAATTTAATCAATTTAGGATAAATGACCAAAACCTACCAAAAAAGTTTCATAGAAATGTACAAATTATGACATGTTCAGCAATCTTTCATGTGATCACCTAGACGATGACCTAAAGCCTAAATGTTTAGGAGGGTAAGACCATTCAACAGACAATAGAACAAATTTTGATAAACATGACATAAGCAATTTATAGTATAGTATAGTATAGTATATTAATTATAGTTATAATAATACAAAATGCAGCAGACAAATGTACATGACCACTGCATGAATGTACAGAAGCACTTGCAAAATGTGAAACAGTGAGAAATGCTGTTACAATGTGGAGATGTGGACATTGAATGAACAGTTTTGAGAATTTCAGTTCTCATCTGAGAAATGAAACGACTGAGGAAAAACTGTAAAATCTCACATCCTGTGCAGCTAAAAGAGATAATCCATTGGAAGACAAAATCATTCTGTGCGTGAGAACGAGGAAACAGCTTCTGAGTGACCTTAACTTTGACCTCATTTCTTGAACCATAGGTTTGTGTGTTTGTATGCGTGTTTGGAACAGGAAGCCTGGGGGGTAATTACAGTGCAGACACCAGCTGCTGTTTCTGCATTCCTACTCACACACACACACACACACACACACACAATCCTGCAGCCAGGAAAGGTCATGACTTTACACATGCATACACTGGTCCAATCACAGCCGCGCTCGTGCTTTTTGCCCGCTGACATGTTTGTGTCTCATATCTATTGCTCATTCTCCCTATATTTCCGTTGCTGTTTAATTACTGTAAATGTCAAAGGCAGCAGAAACTGTAGCATCTCGTTTTTACTCACAATCTTAAGAAATATGGCAGCGAAGTTGTTTCAGTTTGACTCTGAAACAGTCAGGGTTATACACATGGTGTTTTGATCATAGTCACATGAGTTCTGACAAACATCTCCTTGTCATGGAAACAGGATGAATATGTACATGGGAGGTACTGATGGAGGGAAAACCATTCCCAAACTTAAGTTATTACATAACTGTACTTAAGTCTCCAAGGCAGAGCCTGGCAACTATGTGTGTGCACGTGTGTGTGCTCTTCCTCACACATACATGCATGCGTGTGCGTTTATGTGTGTGTGACTCTACATAAATCACTTACTTGTAAATCATGCTGGCATGTTTATCCCGCTAGCAATCTGTGATAGTAAATTTCATTCGAGCTGTGGTGGGTAATCTACACATGCACACACAGCCCTGCTGGGTCAGAAGTTCAAGTGAATCTTGTCTTGATTTGCCTTCTCCATCATTACATCGTCTTTCTCATTCTCTTCCTCCTGCCCACCTTCTGTTAACTTCATCCTTCTCTCTTTCTCTCCTTTCTGCTCATCTCCTATATTGATGCAGCGCACACATAGGCTGCCTCATACATAAAGGCTTCCCTTAACCTCACGCAGAGCTTACCAGTTACTGGCTGCTTCACCCAGGCTATCTCCCGGACCTGCTTCAGCCAGTCTATCCATCTCCCGGACCTGCTTCAGCCAGTCTGTCCATCTCCCGGACCTGCTTCAGCCAGTCTGTCCATCTCCCGGACCTGCTTCAGCCAGTCTATCCATCTCCCGGACCTGCTTCAGCCAGTCTATCCATCTCCCGGGCCTGCTTCAGCCAGTCTATCCATCTCCCGGACCTGCTTCAACCAGTCTATCATCTCCCGGACCTGCTTCAGCCAGTCTATCCATCTCTTTCACTTCCTGCGGGACCATGTCCCTTCTGCTTCAGCCAGTCTATCCATCTATTTCACTTCCTGCGGGACCATGTCCCTTCTGCTGTCACAGTTCTCTCTGCTCCAATCTTATTTGCTGTTTCCTCTCCTGTCTCCATCCTTCCTTTGCTTGCTCCTGTTTCTCCCTCTCTCCTTTCTTCGCACAATACATTTGTAATTTGTACTTTTGTATTTTTACTTTTTCTTTATGATTTTACTTTTTCAGTCTGTGTGCCTTGAATCTGCTCAGTATGTGTGTGTTTGTCTGATTGCTTTGTATGTTGTTTTTTTGTTTTGTTTCCTCACCTTTGTCCTTCAGCAGGTGATAATGATGCAGACCTGCATAAAGAACTGGAAATGACTGGAAATGCACCACTGCCAGAGTCTGGACACAAAGCAAAACATGTTCTATTAACAGTGATGATAATGACATTATTATTATTATTATTAGTAGTAGTAGTAGTAGTAGTAGTAGTAGTAGTTATCTTACTTGAATTTGTTATTGTAGAAATTAAATGTGAAAATCAAGACCTCTGTCACGGTCACGTCACCTCACTTACAGTATTCCAGGTTTGAGTCAGCAGTCCGATCTCATTTGTGCTGTGCATGCGCGAGAGCGTGACTGTACTCCTGTTTGTTGCGAGGGATGACCAGGTGGCCAGTGGCTCGTGGTCTCTCTCTCGCTCTCTCTCTTGCTCCCTCCTTTACGGCTTGCCCTCTGAGCTGGCTTAAGACCAAGCAGAGCCCCCCCCCTCACCGAACCGCTGGCTTCCTCTCTGATAAGCACGTCTGCGTGCCCTGAAGCCGCCTTTCCAAAGTGTGCGCACGTCTGACAAATCCTTCTTATCATCTTTATTGTCTGTGCGTGTGCGCTTGCCTACCAGCCAGACAGATTCCAAGCAGATGTACGTCAAATCGTCAGGCAAATGTTGATCAAGATGTTTAGGAGTTGAAGACATTTACTCTAACGTTAGAATGGAGAAATTCTAACATCCGACTAAATGTCGGGTCTGAACCGACAAATCCCTGCCGACGTGGGACGCTACTGCTTCCAAAACCGCTTTTATTTTCATTTAGTCTCTTAAAGTACAACAACAAACGGGGAGCATCGGTTTAATTCAAGCGAACCTGGAAGCGTTTCTTTATTACTGAGGTGTTAACATTAATGGACAACGTGAAATGGATAGTAAGCCGTATAGTGATCAGGCAGATTACAAAGAATATAGAGCATCCGCCCATGGAGAATCACATGATTGTGTAAAATTCATACATTTATTAACAAGGCAATCTAAAAAATCTAACTTAGAAACATACGAATTAACAAAACATACGAAAAAACAAAAAAAAGAACTCAGTCCGAGTGTGAAAGTGCTGTTGGTTTCTCCTTCCCTGTTTCATTTCGATCCTTCAACGTGGATCCTTATTCACAGTTTACATTTAATTGACTCACTAACGCACATTCTCGCAGTATAACGCGATATCACATTACTACGTTCTAGAATATACATCGGTAAGCATAACTATTTCTAATTACAACAAGAATCCTATTACTACCGATATTTTTCATGTTTGTATTTTCTTTACATAGTGGACTATCCAAATGTTTTAAATGAATTATAAATACAGCTTATTTAAAATGCTACTTCATTTGACAGACATATTCATGTAACACATTTGTACGACACAGGGCAAAATGTTAAGTGGGGTAAACACTGATTAAAATGGTTAACATTTCTCTAACTAAATAACACTGGGGTCTTAGTAATTCGTTCACACGCTGCTGTCCGACCGAGAGCGCCAGTGTGACACTGATGTACACAATGTCTAAAAGTGTTTGAATGGCTACGCCAACTACAAGGTGTTTAGAAGTCTGTGTGTTTTTATTCGACAGAAACATATGTTCTCAACAGACAGCGACTGAAACTGAATTTACCGGATTATTTGATTAGACGGGTTAAATAAGACTAGATTTCTGCGTTAACGTGTTGTCATTCCTCCCTCAGCTAACTCAGCTAGTCTTTCAAATCCTCCATTATGTCAATCGTGAAATAATTTAAAATGCTGGGTCGTTTGTGTTTTGTTCGTTTGGGGGTTCTGTTTTCTATATATGCGTGGACTCCCTGCGGTTTCTCCCGCCTGCGTGATTTCTGTAGTTGAAATTCACGTGGAGCCCGTTGACTGGGTGTACTATTGGCACCGTTTGCATCCTTGGATACGTTTCTGTTGCCAAAGACCATTCCGCCGTTCCAAGGAGTTCCACGCAGAGAGTTTTTAGCACAATTATGGCAAATTCCCGTCCAATGCACCTCCGCACGCCACCTCCGAAGGGCACGTAGCTGAAGCGACTGGCTTTACTTTCGTCGCGCTCCGCGCCGAAACGGTCCGGATCAAAGAGCTCAGGTTTCTGGTACGCGGCAGCAGTCTCGTGCGTGTCACGGATGCTGTACATGACGCTCCAGCCCTTTGGGATCTGATAGCCCTGCGGAAATGGATGTGAAGAATGTAGACACAATGTAGACAGAAATGTCATGCTTTAAAGCGACCAATCAAAGGCGAATGCTGAACAGATTACGACAGCATATTGCGTTAATCTAGATTTAGCAAACAAGTAGATTTAGCAAACAAGTTTCCCTCGTAAAGCAAAAGTACAATAGCCTACTTCGAGGGACTGAGATTTGTTATTCTGGGTTGTTTGGATTTTGCCTATAAACTCACGTTTAGTTCAAACGTTTGCAAAACTGTCCTGTATCCCCCGGAAACTGGTGGTAGGTATCTGAGCAGCTCCTTCACCACACAGTCCAGGTAAGACAGCTGGTTCAGTTTTTCACAACTCAAGTAAGACACGTGGAATCGCGAGCGGTCGTCTTCCTTTTCAGCCACGCAGTTTGAGCGCGGGACGCTCCCATCTTTGCAACGCAGGCGACAAGTCCCGCACGCGTCCACGATCAAGCCTTCGGCCTCCAATTCGGCCCTCGTGCGCTCAGCGACGTCAGGATGTCGCATCAGCTGAAGGATGAGCGACGTGGAGGCGCTCGCTGTGGTGGAATGCGCGGCAAAGATCAGTTCCACTGCGGTTTCCTGAAGGACACGAACTGCAGTTAAGTATTTACTCACTTTCAGTACTTACAGTATTTTCAGTTTACAGTATATAAATTAACAACCCTAATTTCTTCAGATATTCTTTAGATATTTCGGGAATTTTGAAATAGGTTGCTTCTCTGGGACATAATTATTATACCTTTAGCTCCTGCATGGTTAAGTTGTAGTCGTTTTCTTTAGCACCGCTCAGCATGTAGTCGAAAGCGTCACAATACTCTTCTGAATGATGCTTCTTTAGTTTCTCCTCGATGATCTTCTCCATCGTAGAATGCAAAATATCGCGCGCTCTTTTCCCCTAACACGAGAAGCGAAAAGAAGCTCATAACTCGGAAATGCGTGCGAAATTAATTTCAGTGCTTAATGCCGTTTTCTGCATACAGTTAAACTGATCCAAACACGTGTAGATTTAAAGTGTAATAACACATTTATAATGTACAAATAGTCTGAACGCACAATGTATATATAAATAGTAATAAAAATATGATTAAATAAAACAATGTTCCACTTTTGTCTGAATGCATTTCCATGAATATGTCTACCTGAAAAGTAAAGTTACGTAATATATCGAGGACTTCTCACTTTGCGAAGGCCGCTGAGGGGCGCGTCCACGGGTAGAGAGAACAGGTTGCTCATGAGCTCTTCGAAGATCTTGGAAAGATAAAGGATGCGCGGTTCCTCCAGGCGCAAACCGAGCAGGACGCGCACCGCAATGCGAAACGTCAGTGATTTTGCGGCGGCGTACACGTCCACAGAGCCGGCCTCCGCGCACCACTTGGCAATTTCAGACTTGACAATATCTTGAAGGCGCGTCAGATATGTTTCTAGCGCCCCGCGGCTGAATACTCCTGCCAGGATCTAAGAACCAGACAGAAATATAAACTTTATTCATGGTTAGTAATATAATTAGATTACAGAATGTTGGTAACTGCGCGTCTGATGCATCGTAATTTATGTCAAATGTGAAAAACAGGTTCACATCATAACAGATAAAAGAATATTTATTCGTTTATTATTGACTTAAATGTATATATCGGTTCGTGTTTTATTAGGTGAATCGCGTTCGTTCTCAACCCAGGACTTACTTTTCTCTTTTTCTTGTGCAGATCCCCGACAGAGTTGACCAGAGTGTGGGGCCCCAGGATGATGCGCGTGCTCTGCGGCCACTGCGTGCTCACCACAGTGTGTTCACCAAGCAGAATCTTACGGATATTTTCGGCTCCGGTCACGCGGATAACGGGCTTCCCTAAAAGGTGGGTTTTAAAAACAGTTCCATGTTTCTCTCGCCGGGAGATGTGAAAGCTGGACCCCTGTCAAAAGGAGACATAGAGGGAGGAAGGGGAAGGGAGAGATAGATAGATAGAGAGAGAGAGAGAGAGAGAGAGAGAGAGAGAGAGAGAGATACGGGGATGGTAAAAGAGAAGTTGTTGCCCAGTTCCGCCTTTTTTGGAAAATACGGTGGATTAGTCCTGGCAGAGTGTAGAGCGTGCGATCGAGGGGAAAACCTCTGGTTTTACCACAGTGAAGTATTTCACTCTCATGCCTGCACATGTAGAGAATAATTCCCCTTGTATATACTAACAGAGCAACAAACCGAATAATTCTCCTTCACAGAGTACTAAAAGAGCAACAAACCGAATAATTCTCCTTCACAGATTACTAAAAGAGCAACAAACCGAATAATTCTCCTTATACATCGAAAAACTGAATACCAATTCCTCCTTTGCACTAACAGAGCGACAAATTGAAGAATAATAACCCACTTAGAGAGACAAACTGAGGAATAACCCTTACTGATTTAACAGAACGACAAATTGAAGAATATTAACCCAGAGCGACAAACGCAATGCCATTTTACTCAGATATTTTATCATGTCAGGACTTTAAATATCATGATGAAATTAACTGTTGCCAACAGCCTTTACCTCCAGCGAGAGAAAGATAGATAGATAGATAGATAGAGAGAGAGAGAGAGAGAGAGAGAGAACATCGTTTTCATCCCTACCTGAAAAAGCCAGTGGAACGTTTCTCCGATGAGGGGCCATCCCATGGAGCCTTCTGGGAGAGGGAGTGCGCAAGCCTTATCCCGCGTGATACTCCATCGAAACTCCCACAGCTGCCGCGAAGCCAGGAGCAGCAGTAGCGCGGGAAGGATGGAACTCACAACTGCGAGGAGCGCAGGCACGAGGCTAATTTCATGCCAACACATCTCAGACAACGGCATAGAAAAATATCAGTCCGCGTGCGTGTAATCGTAGGGTGCTCGTCTTCCTGTGAATTCTTGATCAAGAAAAACGTCAAAAAACCAAAAGACAGCAACTTTTTAGATGGGATCCGTTTAAAATTGTGAAGTCCTCAGATATCTAGAAGAAAAGTGACACGCGACAGTTTAACGTAGGTTTTAAAGCCAAAGCGACAGTGAGAGCCGTTGCACTTTCTGGCTCCTGTAACGCGCACCCGTGTCTAGTCCCTATCAGCCTGCTTCCCGGAGACTGAGAAAAACTGACAAGTATTCCGAATAGCTTTACAAGTTACCTGCGCTGACATGTCGTTCATCCGACTTTTATACCATTTGGGGAAGTGTGTGTGTGTGTGTGTGTGTCTGTGTGTGTGTGTGTGTGTGTGTGTGTGTGGGTGGGTGGGTGGGTGTGTTGGGGATGGCAGGACTCAGCTGGGGCGGGTACTATGACCGTAAATTTGACTGAAACTTGTGATCAGCCTATTAGTATTAAATACAGTATATCAATATCTGCACGTGCAGACTGTCCTCCTCTTGCACTCAGAACGTGGAAATCTAGACTACCAGATTATAGACTACCAAATTCTACACAGCCTGATTATAGACTACCAAATTCTACACAACCTGATTATAGACTACCAAATTCTATACAACCAGATTGCGTACAAAAAATTAAAGTGATAACATTTAAGGAGAACAAAAACGAAAAACTTGCACTTACCTCAAAGTGCTAAGAACTATCTTGCAACTAAAAAAACTACACATGCTTTGTCCTCCAAGGTGTGAAATCGTCTTATCGGAGCATCCCATGCACGGGAGCTCGTGAGCTCCCCATCTTTATAAACAATGGTAGAGTGTATGAACCACCTTCACAAATGACGTATGAAGTTCTCTCTTTTTTTCTCCAGAAAATCATCGATAAATCACTACGGATTTCATTGAAGCCGACAGCACCCAATCTCAATCTCTCTCTCTCTCTCTCTCTCTCTCTCTCTCTGATAGATAGATAGATAGATAGATAGATAGAATGACAAGTCATTAAGGATACTGGTAGCTGGTAAGAACTTTCTTGTCTCCGATAAAGCATACATTAGTTATATTGTCAACACGTGTGGTGTAAAAAATGTTTTTTTTAAATTCTAGATCTGACTTTCAGAAAAAAATGATGCATTGGATAAGTAAAAAAAAAAATAAATAAAGGGAAAATATTTTTACGTTTTAAACTATAGCCGCTATAAATTAACTAACATTTAGACTGCGCGTAGATTGTAATACATATTAAGAAATTACACAAATTACACAAATACTTAAAAACACGGCAACGACCCGCCTGACAAGCGGTTTCCTCGGCTTGCGTGCGCGCTCGAAATTCCGGCAGTATTCTGTGCTTTTGGCAGACAGACAACTCTCATCTGTCTTCTTCTTACCTAAGATCTTTCGGAAGTGTGTGGTGACAGTTCCTCCCATTCATTCATTCATTCATTCATTCATTCATTCAGTCATTCAATTCCTATTTACATTTACCACACCCCCCTTTGCCTCGTTTTTGTAGGTGCGACGGATTGTGAACATTAAACAGTGTATACAATTTTACAATGCAATTCTTGCTTTGGATTTACGCACGAGCTAGTTTAGTAATTGTCTTATTTAATGAGAATAATAGTACAAACAAATCAGTCAGTGCAAAGAGCACTTTAAGAGCACTTTAATGCTATTTTATGGCCCGTTAAACACAACAGTTATGTTTTTTATTTGTAAACTAGCACATCAGTAATGCTTTTCGTTGAGAATTCTTGGTTGAAACTTCAGGCAGATCTAGGCATGTGATTTAGATAAAAGAAAATGATAGAAATCTCCCGGTAACCTTAACGACAATTATACCGAACAGACAGAACTGCGTGGCCCAGGTGCTGGAGTTCGGTTAGTCCGTCGTTACCCAGTCACGCGCTTCCTCACACACCCTCTCTGCAACGTTGGCGCGTGAAGAAACTGCGTGAAAAAAAAGGCAGGCAATTCAAACCCTCCGGAG
>JAOYMR010000010.1:19151333-19166345 GCA_025802075.1 Tenebrosternarchus preto | reverse complement strand
ATTAGAACTACATACAACTACAAACATTAGAACTACATACAACTACACAACCATTAGAACTATACACAACTACACAAACATTAGAACTACATACAACTACAAACATTAGAACTATACACAACTACACAAACATTAGAACTATACACAACTACACAAACATTAGAACTACATACAACTACACAAACATTAGAACTATACACAACTACACAAACATTAGAACTACATACAACTACAAACATTAGAACTACATACAACTACACAACCATTAGAACTATACACAACTACACAACCATTAGAACTATACACAACTACACAACATACAGAAACGCTGGATGGGGTTAAAGATTAAAGGACTCACGTATTCTTTCACGTTCTTGGTCCTGACCGCCTTGTAGGAGTAATAGGCTGGATAAAGAGTCCCAAAGACAAGCCTAAAACATAACACACACACACACACACACAAACACACAAAACATTTATGATACCCAGTTAGGCTTGGCATAAATTTAATAAGCAATCTTCTTTATACATTCTACTCAATAATAAGATCTTTGGCGTCACTTATGTTAAGAGCTGAAGCTGGAATGTGTTGGGCTTGGCAGAATGTGGAAGTTGGACATGTTCACTGCCTCACTTGCACCCCTCACTGGCCATCAGCAGGCCACTGCCTCTGCGGTCTGGGCCTGGCTGCACCAGCCGCAATAGATTTTCATGTATCCATAGGAACAATGACACTGCCTGATACCGTCTCTGGCATTCTGAGTGTGCGTGTGTGTGTGTGTGTGTGTGTGTGTGTGTGTGTGTGTGTGTGTGTGTGTGTGTGTGTGTGTAAAACTGTGTAGAAGGGGGGTGCTGGAATATCCGCAACTACTGGATAAAAGTTTCTCCACCCTAACATAGTTTTGCTACACATAAAAACACTAAGAGAATGATATGCAAACTAATGCTCAACTTTACACAATGTTTAGCTGATGTGGGTTTAAGTAAAAACGAACATAAATCACACACTAACTTGCTTATTCTGAACCTTGAACCCTAACAAAAGACTTGTGTGTGCCAGCAAATCTGACGGCACCCCGCAGGTGACAGTAAGAGCTGGATGATTCCCATTTAAAAGCTACAGCTGTGCTTACAAGAAACAAAAGCATCGAGGAGCTAAACACTTAACAACAACAGCCCTGCTGAAGAACCTCCACTCGTGTTAGAGAGAGAGAGGCACAGGCAGTGTGGAAGAATGGGGCAGAGAGAGAGAGAGAGAAAGGGAGAGAGGGAGGAGGAACAGGAGGGATGGAGGGAGAGAGGGAAGGAGGAAAAGAAAGGGAGAGAGAGATGTAGGAAGAGAGATAGAGAGGGAAAGAGGAAGAGAAAGAGGGAGTCACCAGGACAGAGAGAGAAGATCTGGCTGGATTGACCGCTGTTTTCATGGTTGACTCATAATTACAAGTTAAAAAGCCACTGGTTTGGCTGAAGTTGAACTATGTTCACCAACCCAAAAGGGAAACTTCTTTGTCACGATAAAAGCACCACTCACAAATAATCATACAGTCTGCTAATCAAAGCTGATACTTTGGTGCTGCAAGTAGTTTATTCAATTGCAAAAAGCAACAGATAATGTGATGCATTTAGTAATGTGTCTGTTAATAAGCCATTTCCAGTTAATTACTAATCTGTAACAGCTCTATAATAAATTACAGCCATCTGCACAGAGGCAGTAATCACTCTACAGCCCCAGATCTCAAAGCCATGATGTTAATTAAGTTCCCTTCACAAATGATCTGGCTGGAATGTTAATGGCTGGTAAACAAATGAGGAGAGAGTGCAGGGTCCTCCCTGGCTCTGGCTGGGAGAGGGCATTTCTCTCTGCCTCTTCCACCTCAGACACAGGAACTGCAGTTCTGTTATTGTTGACGGTCCTACAGTACATCACAGAAACATGCAAACCAATGTCAGATCTGTGTAATGTGTAGCTATTCTGTGAATACAGAAATATAAAAGCTATAAAATACATTTTGGGTTTTATTCTGCACCCATATCTTGAAATGTTCTGCTTTAAATGCAATAGTGTACTAAATAACATCTTATTTAGTAATTATTGTAAGAAGGTATATTACTTAGTCACTACTGTTCAGTAATTACACAGAAACTAATATGAAAGGTAAGCAGTAACTTGGAATAAGGAATGGGGCTCCGAACCTTCCAGTACAAGGAGATTAAATCAATCATCAAAATCTGACAACAATATCAGTTACCAGTGTGATTTTTGTCACAGTAAAAGAAGAACCAACAAAATGTTGCACACCAGTAACATACTGAGCAGAACACACACACACACATAAATCTACAAAAAAGGTGAAATATTGTGCAGTGTAACAGGCCTGACGAGGCCTGATGAGGCGTTTCTGTCTTGAACTCCTTTGGGAATGTTCTTCACACTCAGCTTGGTAAAGAACACGATCTGTTTGAGGAGCAACGCGCCCACCATTACACACACGAACAGAAAGAAAAGCAGTTCCTCAGTAGTGACACACACACACACACACACACACAAAGGTCACAAAATGCTGTCTCTTGCCTGCGTTTTACCTTCTTTGTAATATGACAAAATTCGCAGCAGCGATGTCCTTGACACGATCAAGTGTACACTGGAAACACACTGACGCAAAACCATGGACCCGTGTCACCTACAACAAGACTGTGTGTACAAACAGGACAAGGATAAAACGAGGAACCGTACCGGTAAACGGAGGTACTGTAGGTTCTTCACGTTACCCAGGTAGCTATGGCTAACGGCAATGCCTCGGGAAAACCGGTCAAACGGTCCTGCAAATTACCTGTTTATCAAGGTCTTGCAGGAATATGTGCAAGGCATAACATCGGGGTGTGGTAAATTAGATAATAATAACAAAAAATAATACTCTGCGATTATTTCTCTGTGGATTGTCTGCGATTTTTTCTCTGCAGGAAGTTTGGGGAAATTATGTAAACTGGGTTAGCTAGCTTTCGTTAGCCAGCGCTAATGTTAAAGTAGTTGTTTAAACTCCAGCAGAATTGAAGCAGATATCTAGCTGCAAACTTACGTTTTTTCCCAGTGACATTTCTATAACTAAGTAACACTGAAAAGCAACATTATGTTACACAGGCAAATAAAACGTGGGCCATAAACACTTATCGCTATAGCTTATCGTTATACGGTGCTGTCAACAAGGAGGCGATTTAGGTTACCAGAACATGAAAAACAAGACAAATATCTTTTATTGTTAGATTTTACTCACACGACTACTCTGGATATAATCCACGAAACCATCTTCCGTGTGAGTATCTGTCCAGCTTGACAGAAAAACGACAGGGTTTTCCAGAAAAAGAAATAAGGTTTAGCAGGCTTGTTAGCAGAAGCTAAACGAAAACCTCCTCTCGATACTTAGCCAGTTATCCAGCCAGCGAGCAAAAATCATTTGCAAAACAAACAGCTTTTTTTGTTGCGTCTCAAAAGTGGCACAGCTAACGTTGTCTAATATGTGCCAAACGCTGGTATCAGCGATTTCCCTGTACCATCATGATCCTCTACCCTTTACTGTCCTTTAAGACCGTGGAAAAAGTGGTGAGTGATAGTAAACTGTCCACGGAAAACCTCCACTATAACCTACCCGCCCCCAACTACATCTATTGGACAACTCGCTTATAACGATGTGCTTATAGAGATTGTACTGCTGAGTAACAGTACAAATGTGTTAACGTTTCGTTCCTTAAGAGTGCATGCCTGTTTTCCTCGCATTATCTGTGCTTTATGTGTAATCTACATTATTTTAAACGTCTCCAGTGTTTTTCCGTTGGCCCACGTCCCAACAGGAGTCTGTTCGCTGCGTGTAAGTGAACATCCACCGCGTTCACCATCACACCAACCAAGAGAGAAATCGGCAGCTGCTGGGTTAAACAGTTCTAATTTCTTAAGAGATTCAGATGGTGAGACCGAAGCGAGTGCCAAGCCATTTCTTAAATAACCCCCATCTCTTAAATAACCCCATGTTTTAGGCTTTAGCAGTGGAAGAATACTTCCAAGACTAAAGTAGAGGTGAGGCGCTATTGCACCACTATTGGAGAAAACAAGGCCCTAATAATTCAGAAAGTTAGTAAATGTTGACGTTAATTTGTAAGATGTATTCAGTCACAATTGTCTGAATAAAAAGCGTCAGCCAAATGCCATAAATTTAAATGCAAATGTAAAATACACACATGATAGATGTAAGTTTTAGAAAACACGGAATTAACTATCAAAGTTGTTAATAATACTGACAAAATTACGAATACCTTCATAAGCTTAAAAAAAACCTAAATAGCAGTTTTGTTAATATGTTATCTTACTGGTACTAAGGTCTTCCAAGTAACGGCGCTTAAATTAACGAGTTTCATTTAAATTAAGTTGAAATTGATAAAGTTGTCCCACATTAGTTAGACCCCGTGAATGTTATTAGCGTGTTTAATCGAGTGTTTAAGTAGTAGAGCACGGGTAGCGAAGAACGTCCACGCGCAACGTAATCGCTCTATCATATGATAGAGGCACGTGCTTAATGACTTATATGTCGCGAGGTGTATCTTATAGGTCGCGAGGTTGCTCATATCCACTATCAATCAGACGAGTGAATGTCCTAGATTTCTTTATCACTACTCTATACTGGACGCCCGAATAATTTTTATAGACGAAGCGCTGGCATGTAAAACATTCCGTATGTATTTTGCAGAAGCTGTAGTCTGTGCCTTGATTACACTAATTTGTCTCGATGTCATATGTCATCTTACGTTACACTATATTAGCTTAATTTTACGATTAACGTAAAACTGTATTTGTTGAGCTTTATTAAACATAGTGCCGCGCCTTTTTCTTTCCCTGGGCTGAATCGGATTGGTTTTGGGTGGATTGCGCGTGCCCTTGCAGCTGTCGCGCGCCCCGTCCTTCAGCGACCCTCCTTCTTGCCTTCAGAGAGGCGCGATAGCGGCTCTATCGACTGACAGATTCTTAACGTTTCCAATGAATTATCTTCACTTTTCTGGGTCTGCCAGCTGACACGGTACAGTGTAGCCTTTTCTTAGGGTGGGAGCGTGAATTCATTTCAACGAGACGGGCGTGTTTGAGGTAAGCACAGAAATTAGAGGCTTTATTTACATCTTGTATTTGTGGTGTTGCCAGGTTTCTGAAGAAACGTCAGGAAGTGGTTAAAAGCGATTTGTTTCACAGGAGCTGTCTGTGGTCCTGAAATGGGGGGCGGGGGAATTTTGGTGCTAATTTATGCTTTTTAATGATCACGAAACCAAGACTGCCACTTCTTGCTGGTCTTGTACATTGTTGCAAAGGGCTGAAACAAAGAAAGAATTTCGACATGTCAGACAAGCGTTTTATATGTTGCGATCAGGGCACAAGCTGGTCCTCGTGAATTTGTGCACATTCTATATTTTGCCGCCCGTACAACAATGCTGGAGAATTAGAGTATTTTAAACTCGATACCAAATTGTCATGCCGAAATATGTTTTATAGTAGAATTTTATTTTTTGAACGAAGAGTCTGATTCTCTAAGATACAGGCGATGTAGCCAGAGTAATTTAGATACTTTTTCTTTAACAGGTTGCTTAAACGCGGAATGTTTTTTGCAGCGCTTTTATCAGTACTGCAGGTTTGTGATGGCTTAGACACTCGCGCATTTATGTAACGCTTTAATGGTTCTAATCAGTGAACCTGGAGTGCAACGAGCTGAACTGTACAAAACTGATACCTGCAATAAAAACACGTTCATTTCTGTCACCTTCCAGTGCCTGTCCAATGCCTGTCCTATAAGAACCATTGCTGTCTTGATCAATCATTGGTTGTTTTGGATCAATCTAGCCCATGTGGAGCCAATCAGAATCTGCGCACCTTGTTGGCGTGTAAGTGGCTCCTCTGTCCTCTCCAGGTTCAGTGGTGGTGTGTTGGGGGAAGCTGTTGTCTGGTGCCTTTGGATCATGGCGCAGACCAACAGCGCCGGGCAGAACAGCAACGGAGAGGCAGACGACTCCCCCAACATGCAGGTCTACAGAAAGGTATGGCCATCTTGCCCTTTACTCTATAATTTCATGTTTAAAAGTTCACTTAAGAATGACGAAGAATGGCAGGTGGAGGGAGCCAGTTAGTGTTTTGTTAACTGAGCTCCAATAAAAGAATGAAAACTGGTGAACCCTGTTAGCAAGTGCTAATACGTTTAAGTATCTCATTAGCAGTAAAATCTTCCTGTGACTTCCTGAGTTCAGATTGCCTTTCCTGCACGACTGCCGTTTTCAGAGATGAATTCTTCCTTTCCTTCTGCTGCTGATGTGCTATGGAAGCAGAGCGTGGGATTGTGGGTAGGGTGCTGTAGAAGCAGCAGGCAGATAATTGGATGGCTCCAGTTGAGATAAAGGTGCAGGCGACTGTTTGCAGAGTGAGAGAAGCTCAGCCTTCTGGACGCCAGCCAGGCCAACATTCTTTTTTGTTCTGATTCACTTTCAAACTGTTGTTTGAGGCTGAATGTGACACGTCAACCAGTTTGAATGCAGGGAAGACGGTCTCTCTCTCTCTCTCTCCCTTTCTCTCTATCTATCTATCTCTCCCTCCATCTTGCTCTCTTCCTCTGTTTCTCTCTCTGCTCATTCTGTGCGATTCATACATTTGGAAAATACTTTTATTTATTTATTTTTGCCAGGTCACAATTAATTCTGACAAGAGAATATAACATGATTACTTTTTATAAAATATACAACAGTTTATAAATGACAGCAGTAATAAATCAGTGATGTGTGTTCTAGATAGTCAGTCTAGACTGGACTGTTACGGGGGGCTGTACACACGCACATGTTCAGTCATGGATGTAGCCTTCAGCTGAAAAAGCAGCATCTTTCTTCAGCCTGAACGTGTGGTATGGGCTGCTCTCCTCAGTTCATGGCATTCAGGTGGAGGTTTATCTTAGTTCTCCCACAGGTGGAGGTTTATCTTAGCTCTCCCACAGGTGGAGGTTTATCTTAGCTTTCCCACAGGTGGAGGTTTACCTTAACTTTCCGACAGGTGGAGGTTTATCTTAACTTTCCGACAGGTGGAGGTTCATCTTAACTTTCCCACAGGTGAGGCTGGAACATGTTGCCAGAGCACTACACACAAAATGAGCTGAGGAGATGAGCTGGGGAGAGATGAGCTGAGGGGATGAGCTGGGGAGAGATGAGCTGAGGAGATGAGCTGGGCAGAGATGAGCTGAGGAGATGAGCTGGGGAGAGATGAGCTGAGGGCATGAGCTGGGGAGAGATGAGCTGGGGAGAGATGAGCTGAGGGGATGAGCTGGGGAGATGAGCTGGGGAGAGATGAGCTGGAGAGGTGAGCTGGGGAGATGGTGAATGATTTCTTTGTCAGAGATAGCTTCGGATTTCTTCAGTACTTTGTCAGCGACATACACATACACACACCTTTGATTCTATACTTTCTGTGAGCAGATTCCACTGTGACATCAATGTTTAACAGAATAATAAATCTTCAGTCAATTACGTTACCACAAACGGAGCTAATTCGTAGATATGTTATGGCTGTCTATCAGTTTGTTCTCCATCCGTAGAGAACTAGCACAGTATATTTCCACACCCAGCTCAGATTATAAGGGGCTGTCTGTGGACCATATTGGATGCAAAGATGCAAACCAATAAACCCTGGCCTAAATTCTTATTGGGCGTAGCTCAGTATATCACTATAAAGCAGCACAGGTTCTGATACTCCTATGGACTTATCCATGATGCAAATAGTTTCAGAAGCAAAAGACAATTTGAAGTGTTTAGTTTTGTGTGTTTGTGAGGTTGAAGGAACGAGAGCGAGAGAGAGACACACACACACAGAAAATATATTCAGTAAATGTAGGTGGTGTCTATTACACATAGTAAAATATCACCAGAAGTGAGAGAGTGAACACTGAGTGATACAACAAAGCTCCAGTCTGGCTTGAGGAGGACCCTCTGACTAACATGCAAGTGAAACCTGTAGGCCAGTTCAATGCCAGGCATCTAAAGAACATGTCTACACTTCTAGAATGCTTCAAAACAAAAATAGGACTCAAGAAATTCAAATGTCCCTATTTTAAGTAAGTGATGTATTTTGGAATTATTTTGTTCACCACGACACAGGTGGAGTTCCTAACTCACAAGCACTGGTGGAGTTCCTAACTGCGTGTCTGAGGGGCAGGACCACTACAATCGAACCCATGACCTCACAGTTCTCTGATTACTGTGCTACACAAAGACATCACAGCTATTATGTCTCTGTGTTGAAAAATTTCCCATTAACTAGACACAGTGAATAAACAAACCAAAGCTGACCTGTCTGAATCCGAATCTACTCCTTGGTTACCATCTTGAATTTGTTTTGGTTGCTTCTGGCTCTAAGAGCCTGGACGTGTGTGTTTTTGGTTTTAAAGGAATTATGCATACACAAATGGCTACGATGGTTAAATGATAGTAGAATATAGGAGAGTTAGCCTGATGCAAGCTTCTCCTCGCTTGTACTATGAAGTATCTCTTTGAAGTTTGTCCTTTGAAAGGAGTGTGTGGGCACAAGCAGTAAACCGAGCCTCCAGCAGCGGCGCGTGGGCTGGCCCTCCGCAGACTGTTGGGGCGGGCGACTCTTCCCCCCCACACCCCCCCAGGGTCCTAAAGAGAGCAGCATACAGAGCCCAGCAGGAGTGGGAGCTAGGCAACGGTGGGGCCACACGTGCTTGTGTCATTAGCTGTAGTGAGGGGAGTGATTGCGTGTGGGGAAGTGGCTTGAATGGTTTCACCATCGCTCCCAAATGTACGCGCACACACACACACACACACACAGAGGAACCCGTCATTCATGTTAGTTCAAGTGAGGTGTGTTGTTGCTTTTGTGTAGTTCTACTTGAGTGTTTATGTTTTTGTTTCAGCTCTGATGAGAAATGTGGTTGTGGAATTACAGGTCAAACATGCGTCCAGTTCTGCCTAGTAAATTACAGGTTTTTGAACAGCTGTTCTTTTCAGGCTATAATTGGTGTTTAGTGCTTCAGTAATGATAAGGGTATAAATCATAGTTCAGCTCTCCCCACTCACTCATACTGAAGGACCAGAGTTCAGTACTCCCCACTCACTCATACTGAAGGACCAGAGTTCAGTACTCCCCACTCACTCCTACTGAAAGACCAGCATTGTCCCTGTGTTCCTGCACTGCCTCTGTGGTCCTGCGCTGCCCCTGTGGTCTTGTGCTGCCCCAGGGGTCCCGAGCTTCTACAGAATTGTGATTGTGAATAATAATAAGAAGAAGAAGAAGAAGAAAAAGAAGAAGAAAGTATAATGCAATTAGGATAATTTCTGACAGTTTTTGTAAGGTGTGTGCATGTTTTTCTTTGTATGTATGAGTGGTTAAATGTGTTTAATTAGTTTTTCACCTGTTCCTCTAATCTGGCATGAATTTGTGTAAGTACACACATTGGTGTGTGCACATATATGGGTCGAGTGTGTGTGTGTGTTTGTGTGACAATCCTCTGTGTGCTGTTCCCTATCCTCTGTGTGTGATGTTCCCTATCCTGTGTGTGATGTTCCCTATCCTGTGTGATGTTCCTTATCCTCTGTGTGATGTTCCCTATCCTGTGTGTGATGTTCCCTATCCTCTGTGTGTGATGTTCCCTATCCTGTGTGTGATGTTCCCTATCCTGTGTGTGATGTTCCTTATCCTCTGTGTGATGTTCCCTATCCTGTGTTAGGGTTAGGGTTAGGGTTAGGGTTAACCCTGTGTTTTATAAATCAGAAGTTACAGCGGGTAATAATTACCTGCAATTAGGCCTGAGGGGAGAGAGGAAAACTGCTGCTTCTAATTACATATGTGAAACTCTGGGTTTAAAATATCACACACACACACACAGGCATATGTAAATTGCATTAACACACAAGCATTGTGTTCAGTTTGTTTTGGTGGAAACTGCTTTAGCACCAGAGAAAGGCCTGTGTGTGTGTGTGTGTATAATACACATGTATGTATTTGTGTATGTATATATTGGTTTGGATGCATTTCTCTTTCTCATGTTTTGATGCGTGTATGTGACAGTGGTTTTCAAGTCAAATCAAAATTGATTTATAAAGCACTTTTTACAACAACCTTTGTCATAAAGCAACTTTACAGACGTCTGAGTCCAAGATCCCATTGATCAAACCAAGGGTGACAGGCGCAAGAAAAACTCCCTAAGAGCAGGAGGAAGAAACCTTGAGAGGAACCAAGACTCAACAGAAGGGGCCCGTCCTCCTTCAGGCACCACAATAACAATAATACAAACAGTAAACAAAAATAACACCACAATAACAATAATACAAACAGTAAATAAAAATACCACCACAATAACAATAATACAAACAGTAAACAAAAATACCACCACAATAACAGTAATACAAACAGTAAACAAAAATAACACCACAATAACAATAATACAAACAGTAAATAAAAATAACACCACAATAACAGTAATACAAACAGTAAACAAAAAACACCACAATAACAATACAAACAGTAAACAAAAATAACACCACAATAACAATAATACAAACAGTAAACAAAAATAACACCACAATAACAATAATACAAACAGTAAACACAATGAGTAAAGTCTATCCATTAACTGATTATAAATAGGTTCCTGATATCTAATAGAAGTGTTAAATCAGTCTTAGTTTCCCTGTAATGAATTTATATATCAGACACAGTCCCCAACAGGTCCTAGCTTGTATCTTTAGTTTGATCATCATGGTGGTTTTAAATCTGGAATCTCCTGGAACCTCAGATGTAACATGAGTAGCTTGACCGAACAGGAAGTCAAGAGAGAGGGGAGAAAAGATTACAGAACATTAGGTGTGCTCTTTTAATATAATGGGTGCAGAAAATGTATACTTGTGCAGAGATTCTAGCAGGACTAGTTATGGCAGCATAACTAAAAAGGAAGAACCCTAAACCTTACCCTTACCCTTACCATTACCATTACTTTAACCCTAACCCTTACCATTACTTTAACCCTTACCCTTACCTTAACCCTTACCATTACTTTAACCCTAACCCTTACCCTAAACCTTACCCTTACCCTTACCATTACTTTAACCCTAACCCTTACCATTACTTTAACCCTAACCCTTACCATTACTTTAACCCTTACCCTAACCCTAACCATTACTTTAACCCTAACCCTTACCCTAAACCTTACCCTTACCCTAACCATTACTTTAACCCTAACCCTTACCCTTATTTTAACCCTAACCCTTACCCTAAACGTTACCCTTACCCTAACCATTACTTTAACCCTAACCCTAACCCTGAGATATAAAGCGTCCAGCCACCCACTGTCACAAACTGTGATTGTATCCAAACATCCCAGTCTGCCAAAACGCAGTCATGGAGCATTCCATTAGTAATGCCACATTGTAGCACATTGTTTCGGACTGTGGCAGCGAGACTTATGCCACGGCCGAATATATTGAATACTACTTGAATCCCATCAGTACCAGACATCCTAGTTACATCAAGGATACGTATGATTTTATAAACAAGATCAAAAACCTCGCTATACCATCAGAATGTCTCCTTTTTACTATTGATGTGGAAAGTTTGTACACGAATATTGAGACACCAGCGGGACTGAAAGCGGTGCAAGAGTGGTTTTTAAGATACCCGGATAGGAATAGACCTGACCAAATTTTAATGAAACTACTGGAAATCAATCTTAACAAAAATGATTTTGAATTTAACTCGCAATTTTATCTTCAAGTAAAGGGAACGGCGATGGGAAAGAAGTTTGCTCCCTCATATGCGAATATATTTATGGCTCAATGGGAAGAAATAGCATTAAGAACATGGCCAATAAAACCCATCTTTTATTATCGATTTTTAGATGATATTTGGGGGATTTGGTCGGGCACACAAGATACTTTTAAACAATTTACTACTCACCTGAATCAAGTCAATCCATCAATAAAAATTAAATATACATTACATAATACAGAAGTTCATTTCCTTGATACAGTGACTTTTAAAGGGGACAAGTTTTTAAATACAAATAAACTCAGCGTAAAGGTCTATTTTAAAGATACAGATACGCATGCTCTACTTTTTAAATCCAGTTATCATCCTAAACACACTTTTAAAGGCATCGTCAAATCACAGCTTTTAAGATTCCACAGAATTTGCACAGAACCAAAAGATTTCTGGGAAGCCAAGACCATTCTCTTCAAAGCACTTGGAAGACGGGGTTATTCCCGCTCGTTTTTAAGGAGATGCCTAAACAATTTTTTAAAGAGAAAGGAGAACGATAATATGGAAATAATTCCATTAATAACAACTTTCTCCAAGGGAAGTGTGACCCTAAGCAAAAGGATGAAGGAAAATTTTAACAGTTTTATGATGAGGGATAGGATTTTAGAAAACCATAAAGTTATTCTAGCCTACCGTAAAAACAGGAATTTGAAAGACTATTTAGTCCGAAGCAAACTTCCTAAATTACAGAGGGCCATGAACGAGAGACGGCCATTTAGCGAATATGAGCCTAAACGTTGGATTTTTAACCCACGCACTAAGGACCTCTACACCATTTGGCCCCCCCTACAATACAATATCTCCAATTGTGTCTATCTAATTTACTGTAAAAAATGTGGAGTACAGTATGTAGGGCAAACTGGAAACACCTTGGCCACTAGAATGTGGCGACATAGACACAATATTTTACGCAAAAGAGAAACACAGACTCGATTGGGTCAACATTTTATTAAGCATGGAATCCAATCATTGAGGGTCATGGGGTTGCAGCACAATCCAATCTGGTCTCGCACTATGAGATTAAAAAAGGAAAAAGAATGGATGATTAAAATAGAATCAATATACCCATGGGGACTAAATGAACAGGCTTGAATAACATGAAATACATTTTTATTCTTTTATTCTTTATTCTTTTATCTCTTTTGAATCTTTTAGTTCTTAAGGATGGACAAGGTGAGGGAGGGGGATTGTAAGATGATTTGAGGTAGGCCGGTGCACAACGGGGGCTCCAGACGAGTCTGGGACCCCGGCCTTTGGGGCAAACAAAACCTAACCTTCCCTTCCTTCCCTAACCCTAAAACTTAACCTCCCCCCCCCCCTTTTCCTAGCCCTAAACCTAACCTTTCCCCTTTTCCCACCCCTAAACCTAACTATTCCCCCATCTGGACCCCAACTCCTATCCAACCCTATCCCCATCTCTCTTATGAATTATTTTGATTTGGGGACGTATTTATGTATTTATTTAATAATCAATTATTTATTTATTTGCACTCTTGGTTTGAGGGTTTTGTGTATATTTTGTGGTTTTTGTGTTTTTTTGTGTATTTAACTTATTTAACCCTAACCCTAACCCTAACCTTACTTTCAACCCTTACCCTTGATCCTAACCCTAAACCTAACCCCTAAATCCTTACCCTATTCCTATCCCCAACCCTAGCCCTAACCCAAAAACCTAACCATTACTTTAACCCTAACCCTTACCCTAACCCTTACCCTTATTTTAACCCTAACCCTTACCCTAAACGTTACCCTTACCCTAACCATTACTTTAACCCTAACCCTAACCCTGAGATATAAAGCGTCCAGCCACCCACTGTCACAAACTGTGATTGTATCCAAACATCCCAGTCTGCCAAAACGCTTCTGAGGCCATGAACCCCCTGGCTAGTTTTGTATGGCAGCTGTCCATTATCAAAGGAATTACAGTTCAGTACTAAAACAAACCAATCAAACTAATTCAAATTCAGGTGTGAAATTCACATTCATGCTGACAAACTGGTGTGAAAATCACTTCTGCCATTTACTCATTTACCCTTTTGTTACAGGAATGATGCAGGCGTGACATAATATGGAACATCACCAAGGACGTTCAAAGAAGTTCATTTTTCATTGTATGCATTTACCTTGAAAAGTTGATCTGCTATCAAAGTTCCTTTTCCATATGAAAGCCAGAGTGGAAGTGCAGACCAGTGTAGAGTTTATCCAGCATGTACGCCTTTATAGATCCGTCTGTTCCTTATAGACCCATCTGTTCTTTATTGATTCATCTGTTCTTTAATGACCCATCTGTTCTTTATAGACCCGTGTGTTCTTTATTGATCTGTCTGTTCTTTATTAATCTATCTCATCTTTATAGATCATCTGTTCTTTATAGACCCGTCTGTTCTTTATTGTTACATCTGTTCTTTATAGACCCATCTGTTCTTTATTGATCCGTCTGTTCTTTATTGATCCGTCTGTTCTTTATTGATCCGTCTGTTATTTATAGACTTGTCTGTTCTTTATTGATCCGTCTGTTATTTATAGACTCGTCTGTTCTTTATAGACCCGTCTGTTCTTTATTGACCCGTCTGTTCTTCTTGTTCACTCTTGAGCAGCTTTGTATTGTATAGCCTGAGTGTATTTATAGAAGTTGTGGAGTTTCTTGTTCACTGAGTCATTTGTTAGTTCATTTCTTGCTCATTGAGTCATTTGATCATTCATAATCATTGCAGGGAAAAAACAAATGCTATGCTGAGCTTTGCTGAGTTGGAAACTGCATGAGGAATTAACGAGTTTTACCACAAAACACAGAATTGTTGAATTTTTTTGCTCTGTTTTTGCCCCAGCACCTCCATGATATTTGTTCCTGTCTATGGAACGATGACTTCTTCTCAGGAAAATCATGTTGAGTTTACAGTTGAAAGGAGTTGAAAGGAATTGGTGTGCACAAAGCTGATGTTCCTCTTCGCCTGGTCGCTAGAAAATACTGAAAATGCAATGTGGTGTGTCTGATTGGTTACCACGGCTTCCCCACTCCTCTGTCAGCACTGATTTAACCCCTCCTGACACTCTAAACCATTTTTAATCACACTGCCACCTTATTGCTGGTCGTACGTCACTTGGCGCCTGTTTGCTTGCTGTCCTGTCATGTTTTTTTCAGTTTCTGGCTTCCAATGAGCCCACTAAAGATC
>JAOYMR010000010.1:19050030-19062822 GCA_025802075.1 Tenebrosternarchus preto | reverse complement strand
TCTTATGTATTTATCTATTGTTATTCACCCTCTTATGTATTTATCTATTGTTATTCACCCTCTTATGTATTTATCTACTGTTATTCACCCTCTTATGTATTTATCTATTGTTATTCACCCTCTTATGTATTTATCTATTGTTATTCACCCTCTTATGTATGTATCCATTCTCTCGTTCATCTTCTCATTCTTCTATCCATCTCTCCAGCCTCTCTTCCCTTAGTTCATTTTAACATT
This sequence comes from Tenebrosternarchus preto, assembly GCA_025802075.1. Taxonomy (NCBI): domain Eukaryota; kingdom Metazoa; phylum Chordata; class Actinopteri; order Gymnotiformes; family Apteronotidae; genus Tenebrosternarchus; species Tenebrosternarchus preto. The sequence goes on along the minus strand of JAOYMR010000010.1, from coordinate 19,062,585 downwards.
CACTCATCTTTTATTAATCAGTCCATCTTTCAATTCAACTCAGTTTTATGTATATTGTGTTTGTAACAGCAGATGTTTGTCAGAGCAGCTTACAGGAAGCAGGTCCAGACTGATAATGAGCAAAGCTGAGGGTCACAGCAGCAAGGATGAACTCCCTCAGGCACTCGGACAAACCTTGGGAGAACCAGACTCAAGAGAAACCCATCCTCCTTTGGGAGACACTGGATAGTAGCACTCATTTAAAACTCCACCCATGACCTACCGATCAGTTCTGATGAGTTCTGCCAGTGTCCTGCATGCAGGAACAGGGCGGTCAGGACCGGGATCAGCACCGTGGTGATGTACGTCGGTGGTCCGTCATCTCCTCCGTCCCGCCCCCTGCTCCTGCTGATTGGCCACACGGCCACGCTGTCCACTGTCACCTCCAGGTCCTCCGCCGCGTTCTGGAAGAACGAGCACAGCGCAGACCTTGCGCTGCTTCCCACCTCCGTCATCACCGTGCTACAGGGAAAACAAGGACATTATTCCCATGCTAACAGTGTAAAACACAAGCAAAATTTGCAGAGGGATTAGCCCTGAACTGTAGCGCTAAACACTAGCAGTGAGCGCTAATGCTAACTAGTGCTAACTAGTGCTAACCACCATCCTTTCTTCAGCCCACTCAGGAGCACAGCCACATAATGTGCGACTTAAGGAAGCAGACAAAGCCTCAAACACGGTGATTCAGATTCAGATGTGGTTGGTAAATGGATCCCCAGAGTACAGCTGTCAGAGTGGCCCATGCCTGACAAAACCGGCATTTCATTTGAAAATCTGCCTGTGAATCTATAAGTGGACCTGACGTATGTAAAACAGGATCAACTCAAACTAGTACGTGAGTGCAGTGGTACAAATCGATGGCTTGTTCAGGTGAGGCAGGATTTTGTGGTTTTCTGACAGACAACCAACTGAGCACAAGCTACAATATTCAATCCAAAGTTAAATGCTCCTGGAGATGAATGTCCGTGCAGAATTTATGTTGTAAATAATTGCAAGATAACAGGTTCCCCTGAGTGTCTGGCACTGTTAAACACGACACACACACACACACACACACACACACACACACACACACACAGCCCCCCTACAACACACATGAAGACTTTCAGTGCTGTTGTATAAGAAACCACATATCCTAAAAAATCAAATACATGATAGATCACACCCATATATTTCATACAAATAATAAATAAATAATTACTCCTTAACATATATTGTGCTATATTTTAAATGTATATAGTATATGTTCTGTACGTCTATCATATGAAGTGCATCGTAACGGTGGAAACAGACATGTAAACAGACATGTAAATATATCCACAGACATGTAAACAGACATGTAGAGAATCTCATAGAATGAGACTTTTCATCATAATTTAATTGAGTTGAGCATTACAGCACCACCTACCTGCCATCTAGAGACTGTGCAAGCATCTTCAGACAGCTCAGTAAAGCCTGGGTGTCCATGCCTGAAGGTATAACACACACACACGCACACACACGCACACGCGCGCACAGTAATAATTACAGCTCAAACCAGGCAAGGATGAGATCAAATACCACACCAGCCATCCTGAAGTAACACACTGGTTTCCTGGTTTTATTTAGATTCAGCTCTTTGGAGGCCCTGCATCAACAGACACAGCAAGGAACCACTACAAAAGAAGCTTTTTCAGGACTGTTAGAAATAACCGCAGGACTGAAAAATCAAAGAGAGGGCCAGAGGAATATTACATAGTGGGTAATATTAACTGTAAATATCCACATAAAACAGACATGCTTTTGTAGTAAATACAGAGACACAGTGTTCCACTGTGAGGGGCTGTGTTCCACTGTGAACAGATATCTGCCCACATCTCTCCTTACCAAAGAGCGCCGTCCTGGTCCGTGCCAGGCCTGCCAGCTTCACAAACAGACTGGGGATGAAAAACAGCAGGAGGACATGGATAAAGAACAAATGTCTTTGATCTCCAAACAGAGCATTTCTGAAGGGGAGCTCTCCAAACAGAGCATTTCTGAAGGGGAGATCTCCAAACAGAGCATTTCTGAAGGGGAGATCTCTTAATAGAGCATGAACACTAAGCACAATGTTTAAAAATGAGAGCAAAACAAAAAACCATGTACCACCACCCTGCCCCAACGTACACGCACACACACACACGCTTCTGTCCACTGCAAATGTCCCCTGAACGTCGTTACCTAGAAACCATGTCCTTCTCTTTATTGGTGGCGTTGTGGCCACTGTTGCTACGGGGACAAAGGGCTGTGCGCAGGAAGTAGAGGTGATGATTCTTAAAGTACTGATGAACTAGAGGCAATATCACCTGAACAAGGGGGGGGGGAGAGAGAGAGAGAGAGAGAGAGAGAGAGAGAGAGAGAGAATGAGAATGTGTGTGTGTACCTCCTCCACATAGCTTGATAATCACAATTAACAGGTGGAACAAATATTACAGTGGAACCACCCTCAGTTCAGTGAAACAGGACCCAGATCGCATCCACCCAACACAGTGGGGGATCATCAGTCCTTATGTCTTAACAATGAAAACATATGGACTACATAAATAATGTTGTATAACTAACCTTCATGAAGAAGGAAATCTGCTGTTCCTGGATCACTTTCTCTGTTTTACTCATCTGCCCTCGAGCTTGCAGGACCTCTACAACACACACACACACACACACACACACACACTCACATATGTACACACACTTACACAGACTTACACATACACAGATCTGAAACCCACTGATGTGTGTGACCTGGTAACTCAATGGGACTGGGATCAGTTCAGTTTTACTTTCAAGCCTTTTGTATTTAGGAATTTCACTTTTACATTCAGCTGATCGTCTTGTAAGCAGTTACCAGGAAACATGGATCATTATGGCATGAGGAGGAGAGACCGTGGGAGGACACGGGAGGACACGGGAGGACACACCGCAGGAGGACATGGGAGGACACACCGCAGGAGGACATGGGAGGACACGGGAGGACACGGGAGAACACACCGCAGGAGGACATGGGAGGACACACCGCAGGAGGACATGGGAGGACACGGGAGGACACGGGAGGACACACCGCAGGAGGACACGGGAGGACACACTGCAGGAGGACACACCATGAGAGGACACACCACAGGAGGACACGGTTTTAGAGGTGTGTGTGTGTGTGTATTATAGGAGTGTGTGTGTGTGTTAGGGGCGTATGTGTATTATAGGAGTGTGTATGTGTTAGGGGCATGTGTGTGTATTATAGGAGTGTGTGTGTGTGCGTGTGTGTGTGTTAGGGGCATGTGTGTGTATTATAGGAGTGTGTGTGTGTGTTAGGGGCCCCAGTTCTTTTAACACATGCTCAAGCAGTTCAAAGAAATTGTCAAAAATCCAGACCACCACTGTCTCTCATCACAAACCAACTCCACACCTTCACCCACACATGACTGTCCTTAATTAAACATGTTTGATTAGGCACAGAAAAGGTGATACTTTTAATAAAGGACAGTTTTTGGTTGTTCCAAAATTAATATGGGCTTCTGTGAACACAGCAAGCAGCATGTGGTGGTGGTGGTGGTGGTGGTGGTGGGGGTCTCTGCCAGTACCGAGCTCCTGCATGTTCTCCTGGGCTTGTTCAGTGGAGGAGAGAGCATGCTGGAGCAGACAGCAGGCAAAACGCCCTGCAGTGGCAGGAGAAGTCGTGTCCAGAGACGTTTTCTCCCTGAACACACACACACACACACAGCAGGATCAAAGCTCAGGATTTTTGTGAGTTGCATCAGTTCACTTGCGTTTTGGAGTTTGTCATCCACTACATGTTTATAATCTTATAACTTTTCAAGAAATTCATTTAATAAACTGCATGAACTGGATCAATCTCTTGAAGAGTCTTTTGATTCACCAACACACACACAACCTCACACCCATGCAAACATCCACACACACTACCCCACACAAAAATTGACACACACCCACACAACCCCACACATAGACAGACTCACTCATACACGCATCCAGAACCCCCCCATACCTATCCACACACACACACACACACAGCAGAATGTGGAAAACACTGCCTTAACTGATGGAGGCTGCTCTCAAAACCACTGAAGTGTAAAAATCATTTTAACTGTCAAAAAAAGCTCTTGAAATGCTACCTAACTCTGCGCTCTTAAAACAATTGTTCTGCTCCCTTTCAAAGCGGTTTTCAAAAACTCCAACACAGCCCAGTAGAGATCAACAAACAAACAAACAAAAGTCAAGATTAATCCAGAAAAAAATGAACTGCAGATACGACCAGTGAAGCAACAATGACAGAGGGGAAGTCGTTTTGAGCTGTAACTTCCATTCATGTAAGCACCACCACCCTCACCTCCACACTGTGTAGCCATTGATGTGGAAGAGCTTGAACACATCCTGAGCCCTTCCTCGCAACGTGTTCTTCTCCCTGGCACTCAGCATACCATATGGCACCAGCAAGGGGTGGCTGCCCCCTCCTGGACACAGGTGGTTACTGCACTGTTATAACTGTCATAACATATAGCATCTGAAATATGTATATAACCAGACAACAAAAAGATAACAGCTGTAAGCTGCTAGAAATAGATGATAAAGATTTATTTAAAGATTTTATTTAAAGATTCACACTCTATCTTTTAGTTTGTAATTTCAAGAATTACTTGTGCTCAGTAATTGAAACTGAATCAAATTTTCCAAAGACAAACACTGCATAACCTTTAGCCTGAAGTTGCTGTAGTTTCTTCTTGGCCCAGATATTGTGGAAGTTCTCGGCTAGCAGCTCTGCCATAGCCTGTAATACCAGGATAGGAACAAGGGGGGCGACAGTGAGCATTCACTTGTCCCTCAGCATTCAAGGTATTAGAGTATCAAACCTAAATGGGCTTAAGGTTCATGGTCTGTGACGACTAGACTGAAAACTCTCTGGTAGCAAGATGTACTTACATACTGATCCCAGGTCAGCGTGATGCAGCTGGTGTCTGCTGGTTTGGGGCTGAACATGGAGGTTCCCTCAAATGAGAGCTGACGAGACAGAGAACGAGGACACGCTACAATGGACTGAACAATGCACAGACTTCTCAATCCCATGAAACAAGTGTGATCAGTACTGATGCTCGACATCTGAGACTTCAGCATGGAAGCTGTGGAAACACCTCAGTCACCATCAGCTGAGTAACAGTCCCTCGAGACCAATGAGCAGAAGTGAAGAAAACAATAATAGCTTTGACCAGTGCTTCTTCCCTCCAGAAACCTGGCTAAGAAACTCCAGTGTACAGCAGTAACCAGGCAACGCAATGCAGGTTGATGTGAATATTTGAATATTTGTGTAGCGTGTCTCTACTACACACAGACGAATTAAATACACATGAAACAATCTGTGATAGTTCTTCATCGTCTGCAGTTCCCATACTTCACACTACCTGTCCAGACTGTGAGATCCTCCAGGCAGGGTTGTGAAGGTCCCTAGACTCCCCCTCCCCCATCCTCTCGATGGTCCAGCCCATGGTCAACATGCTTTTCACGGTCTCTTTAATAACCCCACGATAGGGCTCTTTATCCTAAACACAGCAGAGTCATGCCAAAAAAACCCTTTAGATTTGATTAATATACTGAATTTTATGTAAACAAAAATACCACAAACTGACCAGAAACAAAAACGTGTCGAATATTGATCTTTTTAGAAATGGAAGACACTTTTCAACAAAAGCTTTCATGTGTTTGTGCATTTGCGTGTGTGAGTGTGTGTGTGTGTGTGTGTGTATTTACTTTCTCTGACAAGGCTCTGTAAGGCTTCAGGAGTGGATGAACTTTAGCAGTCTCACACAACTGTTCTCCATGGACCCAACCTGCAGCAAACTACAACAAAACATACAGGATTTCCATATATGTGATTAGCAAACAGAACCATGAACGATATACAACAAATACAACAAATACTCAACAACTGAATTCAATATTACACTTAAAGCACTAAATTAAACTAGTAAAACTACACCTCAATATTCAGCACATTTGACTTTCAATATACAATAATCGGTGTGATTATTCTTCGAAAATTCTTCGAAAAAGTTTGAGAGTTGGTAAAAATGTGTTAACTCCTGATAATTCCCTGGTGAAGCGCTAGGGTCTGACCTTCTCCAGCGACCACTTCTCGTGAGCGTGTTCCGCAAACTTATTCAGCACATGCTCCAGACCCTCGGGCACTGCCATGCTGGCAAAGGTCAAAGGTCACCAACACAACAATCACTAAGCGCATCCATTCATCAGATATTTACAGCTAGGGGTAGCTCCTAAAAAGTCATGCATGTGATCTATGTGAACTCAAGAGAGAAAACGAAATCAATACTATACCATCCAACCAACTTCAACAAAAATATGGTCAAAGCTTTTTGCAAAAGTGAACTTCAATTACACTGCCCAGAAGATGGTGTTGTCCATATTCCCGACTTACTTGGAGGTATCCAGCGGTTGAGGGCAGAACTGACCCTCGGGGTCCAGGGAGGAGTGTGAGGGCAGTCCTGCGGGGCAGCTGGGGTCACTGTGGTCCGGAGGAAGAGCTCCAGATAGAGCGGCGAGGCAGCCCACAGACACCTCCACCAGCTCCGCGTCATACGACTGGAGAAGACAAAACAACAACTATTACTAACTAGTGGTCAGTCTGTCACACTCCATGGTGTGTAGCGGAAATATTGTCAGTTCAGCAGGAGAAAAGATTATGTAGTTAAAGAAGTAACTAGTCTTTTGCGTAGCTAAATTAAAACTGTTGAATAAACTGATAGGTTTTGGTTTTGTTTATTATTTTTGCCATTTTGTATTAAATTTCAAAATATACTCATTATCTAGACCACAGATCTACTCCACTCTAGACTATATCAGTGATCTGCTGTACAGTAGTCTAGAAAAGAGCTTTACTCTAGTGTAGTCTAGAACACTGATCTGCTTTACCATATTCCAGAACAGTGATCTGCTTTACTGTAGACTAGAACAGTGATTCACTCTACTATATTCTAGAACAGTGATCTGCTCTATCATATTCTAGAACAGTGATCTTATCTAGCATTTTCCAAAACAGTGCTGTAGTCTACTATATTCTAGAACAGCTCTATCGTAGTCTAGAACAGGGTTCACCAGCTCTTATCCTGGAATGCTACAATACTTCAGGGTTTAGTATTTTACTAAGCATGGAATTTTGCTGTAGCCAAAATGCAAGACATCTCACTTGATCTATATGATATTTTGTTTACACTAGGCAATACTGTGTACTAGTGTACATTTTTCTTAATTTATAAAGAACCTTATACAGCTTAACAGACCAGAACAAATCCTCTGGTTTGTGGGATGACAGGTTTGCTGTGTTGGGCTGTGCCCTAGCTGAGCGTTAGCTGAGCATTAGCTGAGCTTTAGCTGCTAGCCGTTGTACGAGCCCCCACCTTTTTGGTTAGAGCTCTGAACAGGCCCCAGAACAGCTTCCTGGTGAGCCGAAGCTCCCCTTCCGTGGCAGAACCACACCCATCCTGTGTACCAGTGATGCAGTAGTACTTCCAGTTGCATTCATAATGGTTGGTCAAAAGCTGAAAAAGGGGCGTTTCAGAGCGAGTAAGAGAACAAAATATATGAATAATCCAGTATGTTTTCTATTCAATTCATATTCATGTCAGATTTCAATAACAAAATAAAGTCAAAGACCTTAATTGACATCGTGGTGTTCCCCGACAGCTGAGGAATGTCTAACGCCAGACTCTCTAGGAGATGTTGTAACAGGGCTGGCTTCAGTTTTCTGCAACACCAACACTCAGGATATAAAAGTTGTGGAAATGTCATGTATTCTTTATATAGGTAACCTAGCAACAGCTCCTGCAGGTGTACAGCAGGTACAAAGGTGGGTATTCCAGGTTCAAAAAGTAAAAATTCTCACCTGGATGTTGCTCAAGCTCCCTGAATTACATTAATTCCATAAACTAATTGTACCTGCTGGTTTACGCTTATAAGAGAATCAACTGCATTTGAAAAAACTTCTGGTGAGGATTTTTATATTCTGGAGCTGGAAAAGCAGCAGGTAGGGTCAGAGATGCGCGGAGTTGGGTGGAGCAGGAAGCAGCACACACCCGCACACAGAGAGCAGGCAGTCCTGTATGGAGAGCGTCTGGGCCTGGGTGAGGCTGCAGGACTTGGACAGCTGATAGAGGCCCTGCAGGAGCCCATCCACAGGGCCCGTGTGGAACGGGGGAGGCTCACAGAGCAGCGACGAACACTTCCGCAGCAGCGGAAGAACAGACACACACAGGTAACGGTTCAGTGCCAAAGCCATGTCTGTACCACCAAGACCAGCCTGTACACAGAGGTAGAGGGAGGGGGGCAAGAGAACAGGGCAAGAGACCAATAGAGGAGGTGGAGAGGGAGAGATTTAAGATAAATAAATAAAAAAGTCAAAGAGTTAGAGAGGGGATGTGATGGAGGGGGTTTGATTAAACCTATAGAAAGCTGAACTCACAGTGTCCATGGTAACAGCAGCCTGCAGGTCAGGAAGAAAGCCATTCTGGAGTAGGCGGAGCAGAACGTTCTGGTCCTGGATTCCGTAGACGCGGTCCAGAAATAGAACCATGGCTGCCTTATGATCCGGACAGAACACCCGGGACATATCTGGCTCCATCACAGATCCGTCTGGAACAGCATGGGGCAAACAGGACGAGTCACCCAGGGTTGGTTCCTCTACGTTCAGGCAGGTCATAAAGAAATGCTTTTTTTCTTCTGGCTCAGTGTTACACATTGTAAATGAGAAAGGAGAACCCACAGTCCAATTATCCACAGCTTCACACCTCTAGATAATGCCTTATGAAGTCTCAAATGATTAACCTGTGTGAGCACATAATTTACACTGCACAAAGGAACCTGCTGACCAAAAAGGTCTGCAGTGCATGAGGTAAAGGGGGATGATATATTTTATGTTGTCAGAACAATCAGAGAAGTGTTGATCCACTGAGGGACATTTAGAGAGAACAGTGTGGGTTCACACCTGCGTCCACAAAGGGAAACGGCAGAGCCAAGCTAAGGACTCCCTCCAGGTGCCTCATGGGGATCAGCGACCTTAAGATCGTCCTGATACGAACCGCATCGCCCTTACTCGCCTCCGTCAGCTAGAGATACACACACACACACACACACACACACGCGCGCGCACGCGCGCACGCACACGCACGCACACGCACACACAGCTCTGAATGAACTCATAACTTCACAACATTGTGATCAGGCAGAGGAAAGACATAAAAACAGCATGAACACATGCGTTTCTGGATGGCACAGGGCTGTTCTGGACACACACATGCGTTTCTGGATGGCACAGGGCTGTTCTGGACACACACATGCGTTTCTGGATGGCACAGGGCTGTTCTGGACACACACATGCGTTTCTGGATGGCACAGGGCTGTTCTGGACACACACATGCGTTTCTGGATGGCACAGGGCTGTTCTGGACACACACATGCGTTTCTGGATGGCACAGGGCTGTTCTGGATACACACATGCGTTTCTGGGGCGCATCGGCTCAGCAGGTCTGTGAGGGCAGAGTAGAAGCTCATAATGGCGTGACCCATGTGGATGATGTCGTCATCTTCTTCTTCATCATCATCATCGTCGTCGAGGGTGTCCCTACAGCATGAGTGAGGAGTCAGAAAGTGAAACGAGTTTATCAGATGCGATTTAATCAGCAACTAAAGTATGAAAGAGAGAGAAAGAAGAGAGAGAGAGAGAGAGAGAGAGAGACAGCAGTAACTAACAATGTGCCACTTGAGTGGTAGGCTTTGGAAGGCCCATCACTCCTTGGGTCTTCAGACATCCTGATGGCTTCTTCCAATGTTGCTAAGAGACCATTCCCACCCTCCCCTTGCAGGGCGGGGCCAAAGCACTCTGGATGACGGATCAGAAGCTTCACCACCACATAAGCATTCTCCTGCAGGCTTTCACCTACACAAGAAAACCCATCAGCTGACAGGGAACTGAAATAAAGTGTTTGTTTGTTTTTGCAATGGAGCCAGAATTTAAAAATATTAATAATGAATAAACAAATAGGTAGCTAATCTATGAGCATCAGTTAGAACATAATATACATTTTATATAGACAAAGTTGTCTTCCAGTTTGATATTATGGCTTTAACCGAGTTTAAATGTGCTGTAATTCAGCTCTCCTCTCACCACTGCAAAAAACAGCAAACCGGAGGAAGTTCAGATAACGTTCTCCCTCCACGGGATTCCAGCCGATGTCATGGTACCCTTTAGAGAGCAGCAGAGAACAGCTTCGCCGACCACAGTCTGCCAGACACTGCACCATCTACACCAACACAGGGAAGTTCAAAGACCTCCACCTACAGATACATAACCATAGCCTGGCAAATACAGCACCACCTACAGAGATGTAACCACACCCTGAAAAATATTGCACCACCTACAGCAACACACAACCTCAGCCTGCCAAATACAGCACCACCTACAGAGATATTAACAGAGCCTAACAGATAGTGCTCCACCTACAGCACCACACAACCTCAGCCTGTAAAACAACATGGTACTGTACACGGTTCCATACACAGATGACATTAGCAGTGGTTTATATAGCAGTGGAGAGAGAGAGAGAGAGAGAGAGAGAGAGATAAGGAGAGAGACAGAGAGAAACAGGAGTGAGCATTTTGGACCTTCTCCAGGTACGGCTCCTTCAGACGCAGGACCAGCTCGTAGTTGTCCATCACAGAGGCTGCCGTCACGTCCAGGGGAGTACACCCTCGCATGGAGGGGGAGGCTGGAGAGAGGAACACACTTCCTGTTACACACACACACACACACACACACACACGAGCTGAGGCAGGCAACACTGTCCCTCACAGTGTTACACTCAGCAGAAACACAATGGCATAAGTTAATCAAAGCTTAATGATCTGGTTTAGGCATTGAAATTATATTATCAGTCTCCCTTAAAGCAAAAGAGACAAACTTGACTTCTGAGAGATAGTAATTCACTAAGGGGATTAGTCATCACTAAACACCCACTCATTTCGTTCATTAGCTATAGCATAGCTATATTATGTCTGTGGGAGATCTTTCTAGAACTTATTTAATACAAATAAACAAATGCAGAGCAACACACAATATAAACTGAAACCTTTGTTTAACATGTTTGTTTTTATTTATTATATTCCAGGCTTATTTATATACAACATGGAAAGATTTAGAGTTGTGTTAACCAGTTGATTTAAGATCAGGAGCAACAGGTGGATGAGAGTGAGATGTAACTGAGACAATAGCGAGGGTTAGACAGCATGTGGATGAGAGTGAGACGTAACTGAGACAATAGCAAGGGTTAGACAGCAGGTGGATGAGAGTGAGACGTAACTAAGACAATAGCAAGGGTTAGACAGCAGGTGGATGAGAATGAGACGTAACTGAGACAATAGCAAGGGTTAGACAGCAGGTGGATGTGAGCGAGACGTAACAGACAATAACAAAGGTTAGACAGCAGGTGTCCAAGTCAAGACTGAGCCATTCTGAGTCAAGACTGAGATATTCTTTACAGAAATGACACATTACCTACAATAACCCACACAGCCCACAACACTTACTGAAAAATTGTGTGTTACACTTTAACAAGCCCCACACCACTGTGTCCCAGAAGGAACTTCAGGTGAAGTTTGAACCTACCAAGCCCCACATCACTGTGTCCCAGAAGGAACCTCAGGTGAAGTTTGAACCTACCAAGTCCCACACCACTGTGTCCCAGAAGGAACCTCAGGTGTTCAAACATGGCCGTCTGGTTGAGGCGGCTGATGCGACAGAAGTAGCACAGGAACCGGCAGCAGTGGGCCACCATCTTTGGGTAAAGGATTTCCTTTAAAACATGAAAGAAGACTTTTTACATTTGATGGATCAAAACAAAGCTTTAATTGCATTAAAGTAGAACTTCACTGCATTATAGTGAACTGCATAACTTTTAAAGTGGAAATAATTGATTGTTTTAAGAACATTTATAGTCTAAACTGCAAACTCTGTAGTGTGAACTGACAGAATGTATATTTCTGCCTTTAAAGGTTTTTAGTGAGAAATGCTGTTGATCAGTAAATCTGTGATCAGTATTCTGTGAGAAATCTGTGAGAGGCAAACAAATCAGTAACTTTAAAGTTATAACGTAGCTGTCGGAGAATAAGTGTTATGAAAGAACATGTGCAGTTACCTTGGAGTCCCTGGTCCCCAGGACAGTAACCATCACCTCCATGACTGTCTCATGCACACCCAGAGCCCTCATGAGGTTTGGATGCTGGTAGAACACTTTATTTTTCATGATGTCACTGCAGAAGTCAGAGTGCAAGTTAAAAATCCACAGGCAGATCCAAGGTGGTCACAAATACTGATTTAAACTCCGTCTCTTTAAATACTGATTTAAACACAGTCTCTTTAAATACTGATTTAAACTCCGTCTCTTTAAATACTGATTTAAACTCCGTCTCTTTAAATACTGATTTAAA
>JAOYMR010000010.1:19003163-19029118 GCA_025802075.1 Tenebrosternarchus preto | reverse complement strand
AGAGAGAGAGAGAGAGAGAGAGAGGGAGAGAGAGAGAAAGGGAGAGAGAGAGAGAGAGAGAGAGAGAGAGAAAGGGAGAGAGAGAGAGAGAGAGAGAGAGAGAGAGGGGGAGAGAGAGACTCACTAGGTATCTCTCCGAGGAGACACTGACTAAGATGAGGTCATCACCCACTCTGACCTTCTCACCCTCTGACCTCTGCTTTGAGGCAGGGTGGACAGTCCACCAACATGCCTCGCCTGAGGACGCACAGGAAGTGATGTAATAATGACATAACCCATAAACACGCAATCCATACCACACGACTAAGACTCAGACTGTTTGGTTGAATGGATTCATCTCAAGCTGGTTGTAATCGTCCTTTTATTTATGTTTTACTGCACCACTGATTTTCCTGGTTGCTGCATCGTTGCAGAGCAGAAACAGTATTTCATGTAAATGTCTAGAAGCTCTATGAAGGACTGGCAGGAAGCCTCACTGGACGTGTGCTACTGAAATGGTGTTTCTCTGTCATTTAGATGAACATCACCTGCTAGGTCTTCCTGGAGACCAACATCAAACGCCAGTTTATCGGAGGAGATCCCACAGGACTTCAGACAGCTCAGATACTACAAAAACAGGGAGGGTGCAGTCAGTTCTCACCATCTGCCAGTCACTGTCCAATAACCAGTCAAATGTAATATAATGCTCAGGGGTATTGTGATTGGCCTTACCATGTTGCTATGGGTGTGTCTGAGTAGAAGCGCCTGGCCATACAGGAGAGTGCGACAGCCAGAGGTCTCGGTTGACTGGAGACATTAACCAGCAGGGTTACTATTACCACACCTCTATAGGACACACTTCTTTAACATGGGTTAACTGCTTGGTCATCAATAAACCCAGAGAGATCCATGTACTTTTAATGCTATGTGGATGTCTGTCTGAATATACAGTACTGTGTAAGAGTTTTAGGCCTTCATTCTGTTTGTTGTTTTATCAATGGTAGAATGACCATACGTATTTCTCTCTCTTCATTAATATATAAACAGAAAATACAGGAAATATGTAAACAAAATTTTAAAAACACAGATTTCAGAACAAAATGGATTATATGGGCAAAAGTGAGTATTTAGTGTGACCTCATTTGGTACTAAGCGCCTGTTGAACTCTTCTGGGGAGACTGTCCTGACGTTTGGTACTAAGCACCTGTAGAACTCTTCTAGGGAGACTATCCTGACGTTTGGTACTAAGCACCTGTAGAACTCTTCTGGGGAGACTGTCCTGACATTTGGGACTAAGCACCTGTAGAACTCTTCTGGGGAGATTGTCCTGACGTTTGGTACTAAGCACCTGTAGAACTCTTCTGGGGAGATTGTCCTGACGTTTTCTGAAGTATCTTCTGATATATTACACAAGGCTTGAAGAGACTTTAAGAGATCCAGGTTCCTGCTATTGTTCAAGTGTAAGGGGAGGTCCCACTGAATACTTCCCATTAAATCTAAACAACAAATCTAACTGTGGCCTAAGCATTTTACCCTGTACTGCATTATGCATCATATCGATCAGTAAAGCCCAGGCACCTGCAGATCCTGGCAGTGGGTGAGAAGTTCTCGCAGGGCCCGGACAGATGTGCACCGTTCCAGCACAAACACACAGAGACACAACTCTGCCGGGACATTCTGACAGGGAAACGACATGTTAGCAAACGCACACGTCTGAAACTCGTATCACTACCTACCAAACCCGAACTGTCAAATATCAAACTATCAAACACTAACTAGCAAAAAACACTGTCCATCAAAACAAGTCAAATATTGCTTACTTCAGAATGGTGGCTCTAATGTAAATCAACATGCTGAGGTAACAAATGGAAACTTTTACATTAAAACAACAAAGCTTCAGTAAACCACAAGTACAATGTAAGTCAGCGTGTGTAACGCAAGTCAGGGTGTGTAATGTAAGTCAGGGTGTGTAATGTAAGTCAGGGTGTGTAATGTAAGTCAGCGTGTGTAATGTAAGTCAGCGTGTGTAATGTAAGTCAGGGTGTGTAATGTAAGTCAGCGTGTGTAATGTAAGTCAGGGTGTGCAGCAGGTACACTTTCCTCAGGTGACCCCAAATGTCTCACCTTCAAGTTGGCAGTGGGTTCGAGGAAACACAGACGGTTGCCATAGCCACGCGAAGCCAAACACAGCTCCTTCATTAGAGGATCAGCCGCACAGCTCCGGAACACCAGCTCGTCCGACTGCCACACACACACACACACACACACACACACACACGTGTTATGTACAACCAACATCCACAGTCTTCTCAACATAGGCTGTGCACTGGATCACTACGGTACTCATTTGACTTGCATCACAAAATGCTTCCCTATCAAATGAAATCAGCTCATGAACCATTTCAATTATCCTAGGCTGGATACGACCAGTACAGCAGAACACAAATTCAGTGATATAAAAAGTTATATAAAAAACTAAATTTGTACATTTCTTGTGTGAAGGGCAGATAATGACCAAATCTCCACTTCATCCGTAGGCCTGATTGTGGTTACAGTAGGTGTTAGCATGGCTATAGGAGGACTGATTGTGGTTACAGTAGGTATTAGCATGGCTATAGAAGGACTGATTGTGGTTACAGTAGGTGTTAGCATGGCTATAGAAGGACTGAACGCAAGGATATTATTAGACAGTCAAACAAGGAGAATTCCAACGCCTCTCTGCTATCAAGAGTCACACAGCAAATCGCTATCAGTGGGTGACTGATACAGAAACACACCGGACACCTGGCTGCATGTTACTGCCTCTTTATCAGCTCTGTAAATGTAAACGCATCAACAACATTCGCCTATTACGCCTTGTTTGTTTTTGTTTGTTCACTGACGAAATGAGATTACAAATTAATTCCTTCTCATAATTTAAGTGTAAGTGAAAGACAGAGAGAGAGATGAGACAGTGCAGAGCTAACACACCACACTGGTCCTACACGTCTGATAAAGCAGATTAAAACAGACTTCGCTCAGTCCGCGGCAGGATTTCGCTTCTGTACCTCATAAAACACAGAAGAAAATTTAAGCACTCTAAACTGAAACATATTGATTAAAGCGTATATTTTTTGTTTTAAAAAGTTTTAAATTATATATAATCCTGTTAGATCACAGGTTTGTTTTCTTTGTTTTGTTTACGTCAAGCACTTAATGTCCTTACATTTTCAGATCAGATTAAAACGTTGTACATGAAAAAACATTTTCACATGAAATTCGTAAATCTTGTTTACTGATGTTTGTTTAAGGAATAATGGTAACCAACAGATTTTTGCCACTTCGTCAGCACAAATGAACATTTTTAAGCAAACACGAATTCCGTAAATGATTTGCATACTTACTGTACGGACAAACTGGATTTCATCCTCTCGGTCTCCAGTAGCAACCATGACCGTCCGACTGCTGCGAGTCTCGTGCACACAAGAGAAGTGAGTTCCCTGCGCGCGCTGCTTCAGGTGCGGGCCGTGCGCGTCATGGCGACGCGCTGGAAAACGCGTCCAAACACACCCTCTGATAACAGCACACCGCGTCCAAACACACCCTCTGATAACAGCACAACTCCGACTGATCCGCTAGAAGTAACTTCATGTCACTACAGTAAGCGGTTGGTATGAAGAACTGCACCAAACCATGTCAATGACAAAAAGATTGTACAAAGAAAATGGAAAGCAACCCGACCACCCCAAAGTATACGTTTTAAGACGGGTTTAATATGACAGGTTTAATATTTCTTGTACGTGTTAAGACATGCCGACGGTGCTAGCTGTATATAAATGATACATTTACATTGTTAGATGTGTATGTAATAAAACAGTACTTACAAAACATGAGATTAATATAGAACCTACGGTAGGATGTGCTGAATCGTACCAGTGTGTGGGTGAGGGACAGATTTGGGAAAGCAAGATAAAAGCTCTTCGTTTGCGGAAATTGCACCTACAAACAAAAACTCTTGAGCTGTCAATCACTGTCAGCGTCACGATTTGCTTAGATAATTACTAGATAACTTAGATAATTAGATAACTATTTATTGCCATTGGTTTTTCAAGTGAATTTCTCACTTCACCTGCGCAGCCAATCAGGAAGACTGGCAGTGCTGACGAGCTATCCCCCAAACAAAATTAGAGAATAATGGATAAACACTTGATTTTCTCAGAAATAAATGTAATTTACACCGATCAACATTTGAAGGATTTTTTGTAAAGGGTACACCATGCCACTAGAACTGTGTTTTACAAAATAACCAAAGTATATCAATCTGAAACCTTTATTTTGCAAAAATACATGATCATAATTGGAGAACAGCAATGACTGTAGCACCAAGAAATACATTTTCTGAAGGTTACAACAGTCAGTAATCAATAGGAAGTGTAGAGGCCTTTGTTTTGAAGGACTTCAGTACATCTGCGGCCACAGGACATCACTTGTCTCTCACACTGTTCTGGTGTGATTTTGGTCCACTCTTCTTTCAGTCTCTTCCACTGTTCTGTGACTGTTGTGAGATTCTTGGCCATAAATTTGTCACCAAGGATTTTCCAGAGTTTTTTCTTATTGGTTTTAGATCAGGACTCTGAACTGGCCATTTCATTGTTTCAATGTTTGCAGTTTCAAGGAACTGCTTTACCCATTTTGCTGTGTGATAGGGGGTATTGTCCTGCATGAAAATTGCTGGCTGATTGATGAACACAAGGAAGGAACCATGTGTTGTTGAAGATGGTTCTGATACACTCTTGCATTCTCTCTTCCATGTAGCTGTATGAGAGGTCCAACTCCTGCTGCCAAAAACATTCCCAAACCATGACACTTCCTCCTCCACCCTTCACTTTACACACTCTGGGTTCAGTCTTTCCCCAGTTTGTCAACAAACATAATGTTTCCCATCAAATTAAATTTGCTTTCATCATGAAAATGAACTCTGGACCACTTCTGTCCACACAACATGCTCCTCAGCAAAGGTGAGTCTAGCTTTTTGATTCTTTCTACTAATGAGACGTTTGGTCACTGCAGAGTGGGCTTTCAGTCCAAATGCTCGTAAACGTTGAGACACTGTATGACAAGATCCTTACCCTGTTCAGTGCTGAACTGGTGAGTGATTCCAGCTGCAGTGTTGAACCCATGAAGATTCTCTGCATTATCCTGTCCTCTCTTGCATTTCTCTTTTTTGGGCAACCAGCCTTCCTTGGGGACTTGAATGAGTTTGTGATGTTGTAAAGACACAATATTCTAGAAATCACAGACTATGACCAACTTCTCTTGCTATGGCTCCCTTTGGCCTTCATCTCGACAACCTGCTGCCGGAGGGTTTCAGTCACTTTGGAACAGCTCACCATTTTTGCAAAGTCAGTGAAAACTGGAAAGATAGGCTGCCAGTTAAATAGAGTTTGTCAGATAATTAAGAAAATTAGCACCAGGTGCCAGATTAACACCAATATCTTGCAGATATCTGAAAGTGTTCTCTAATTTTGATCTCCAGTGTGTATGTAATCATGCCAACAACCACCATCGGCAGGAAAGGAAAGTTTAGCACGACTGAATCCTGATGTGTTCAGTGTGGGTGTAAGACGATCACCAGTCACTTCATTCTAGTCTTTATGCTGATATATGGTTCAAACTGAAAGACATTCGGATACAGCGATGTTCTTGCTACTGAACACTTTAACTTTCATCCACAAGGGGATCTTGCAGACGGATCCCAAACACGTCTGTTTCGCTTCGGCGCTGCTAACAGAACTGATCCTGGTTAGGACTCGCTGCAGGGAGCTGGGTCTGTGTTCCAGGACCTTAGGAAATGTACACTTTTAATACTATAGATATGTACACTTTTAATACTATAGAAATGTACACTTTTAATACTATAGAAAGCCGCCCATTTATAACGAGGTACTTTTTTGACAAAACTCAGATTTTATGTAATTTTGACTTATTTGCAATAAAAGTGCCAGTTTAGTCTTGATGATCTATTTGATGTTTACAGCCACATCAGGTCATGTTTTGCTGATAATGTAGGTTAAATTATGTTTGTGTGGCATTTATAAAACCAGTGTAAATATTGTTTATTTAAGTGAGTTTGCAGTATGAAATTAGGATTTATATGAACTAGTGCTTCTAGCTGCAGTTCAAATGTTTTTAGGTATTTTTTTTATATTTGTGATTATCTGCAAATATAATGTGTATGTCAGTATTATCTTCCTGAAGTGTAGAATTCCATGCTTTGTACAACACAAGGTTTTTGTTTGAACTGGAATTGATCATTCTTAAATATCCCCCAGAGTGTAACTTTCAGTGATTTATTTCACACTGACAAACTGTGTTCAGCCGTAAGTTCTTTCCACATAAACCATGGTGCTTCAGGATTTTTTGATGTTACCAGTTGCAAGACAGGTTACATTTAACCATCTACTTCCTAGTAGATCACAACCAAATAACACATTCCAACATCCATGATATTCTGTTCCCCCAATTCAAGAAAATGAAATGATGTTAACTTGTCAGCACATGTAAATCTCACCTCCAGTGACATTACGATACTGTACACAGGTGTTTTATGAGTACCAGGCTGTCAACACTCAGAGCCGATATAGTAAGTTGTTTCTGCTTAATGAAAATACAACCATACACAAACACACACGTTGCAAACACACAAACACTTGGATCTGGTATCTGTGAACATTAGGGTCAGTTTCTCAGAGATCAACTCTAAACTGAGTTGAGTTCCACCAACGGTGGAAGGTTTAATCCAAGACACCTCAGTTTAATCCAAGATTAGACTCAATTCACTTCTGTGAAACAGCCCTCAGGGTGAAGAACTGCACCAGTACAAGTGTAGCGCTGGAGTGATACGTTCATCCCTGATTGGTGATAAAGTGGTTTATATTTCATCAATGGCAATAAAGGAAGGTGTTTTTTAAAGCACAGCGAATCTAACCAATACATAATCAATACACCCAGTTTCTACATGGAGAATCTAATCAGTACATGACCTGGTTTCTATATGGAGAGCTGAAATGTAAACATTTTCCCCAAACTAACCCTAGCTGAATTACACGATCTTTAAAAAAACATCTGAAAATGACATTTAAGTTCAATGTCTTGTTTACTAAATGATTGAGAATTGCTTCTTATATTTCAGCTCCACATATTTTATTTGCATCGATGTGTAACTTTGGTTTCAACGAAGGAGAAAAAGCTGGAGGGTCAAGCTTGGGCAGCAGGCAGGTTAAAGGTCGCTCTCGCCGTAGAGTGCGGTGGAGAAGGCGGTGTAGTCGAGAGCACCAGGGATGGCTCCGGGTCCTGTGTACGGCGGCATCCTCGCCATGCAATACTCAGCCTGGTCACGCGGAAGCTCCCGCTGCAGCTCATCAATGAGGATGTACGGCTGGGGGAGACAAGGAGGAATCACCACACACTCAAAATTGGAATACCAAGCTCTCACAAAGCTAACTCAAAGCTCTCACAAAGCTAACTCAAAGTTAACTCAAAGCTCTCACAAAGCTAACTCAAAGTTAACTCAAAGCTCTCACAAAGCTAACTCTTTGTGTAATGTGTAGCTGAGGAAGATATGGAGGAATTCCCACACACACTACATTTCCACACCCAGCCACAAAACTAGCTCAGCCACACAGATTTAACACACACTTGAAACAAATCCAAGCTATTAACATAACTGTCCACAGCAGAATAGTCTAATAAATTATTAAATTTTCCATTTCCAAATAAGGTATCTAAAGTTGCACTCAGGTTTTGATGATGTAACTTTCTTTATAAAGCTTCCGCTGTCATCTCCAAGGTGGACCAAGACCAGGCTTAAACACTATTAAACACAAACACACAGACACACACGGACACACGGACACACACACACCTTGTCTGCAGCGAGGATCCTAAAGGATGCAGTGACCTGATCAGCAGTGTCTGTGTCTGCAGTCTCTCGGGTCATAAAGTCAATGAAGGACTGGAAGGTCACGACCCCTGTCGCATTGGGGTCAACTAACATCATGATGCGAGCAAACTCCACCTCGCCCTGACACACACACACACACACACACACACACACACACACACACACACACACAGATGCACAGATGTATACAAGAAGAAGGTTTTTCAAACATAGGTTCTATTATTAAGGCTTGAATAACTTACAATTATCTATCCAGAGAACTTTCCACTACACAGATGGATCATATTACAAAAAATAAACAAGGATCTAAATAATGAAATAACACAAAGGTCTGTTTCTGTAAAAATGTACAGATTATTGAGAGATTATTGGGATTATTATCATGTGTCTGTGCTCCATGCAAACATAAGCATTTTCCAATAACGTAATCTACACAGAAGCCTCCAGTGAAGTTAGATATGCAGGACTCTACCAGGTCGTAGCCCATGGAGATGAGACAGGCCCTGAAGTCATCAGTGTCCATCGCTCCATTCTTCTTCTGCACCAACAAAGGTGGAGAGGGGAGGAACCAAAACATAAGAAGAGAAAGACCATGAAGGAAACAAGAGGGAAGACTGCATCCAACACACACACACACACACACACACACACACACACACACCTAACCCTAACCCTCAACTATGTTGAGACATGCATGAAGACTGATCTGAAAACAGTACACAGTGGATTAAATTAAGTGTATGGTGCAAGTAGTATGGCTAAAATAAGATATGAGAACAGCAGTGGGGTTTCAGTTGAAGCATATGAAGCATATATTGAATGCTTAAAGACTGATCTGAGGACAGTACCCGGTCAAAATGGGTGAAGGAGGAGTGAAACTCTCTCATCTGTTCCTGGGTGATTCCTTTAGCATCACGAGTCAGGATCTGCGTCTCGATCTCGTTAATGGTGCGAGCGATCGTTGTCAGGAGCAGCTCCCATCCAACGCGGACATGCTAGAGAGAGGCACGGACACACAGACTCAAGGACAGACAGAGAACAAGACTCAGAGAAGCTTGCAGTGCAAACTGTCATGTATATAAATCAGCAAGTGGCATCATCCAGACTGCCTCGCTGCAAAAATTAAATGGTTTGAAGACCATGACAACGAGCTCAAGGTGTTGACGTGACCTCCAAATTCCCCGGATCTCAGCCCTCGGGATTTAAAGCAAGGAACATTGCCGTCCCTCTAGCAAGCGTGTCTGGGAGTCGGCACCTCCATAGTGTAGTTGGTGTGCTTGTTGTCGAATATGAGCGACTCCTGGATGAGCTGGTGATCTCCCTCCAGTTTGTCGATGTTGACTTTGTAGCTGACAATCACATGCTCGCACTGCTTTAGCTGGGTCATCTGGTCCTCTAAAGTCCCACCCATCTCCAGAGAGCAACGACCAATCTCCTGTCACATAAGAACATGCAACACGTCAGGATTGGTGTGGCACAAGCAGGGCTTGTGATTCACCCGCAGCTCCACCCAGCCACATGCAAGTGTGTTTGGCTGGAGTGTTGTGCTCCGAGGACAGAGGGGCCCCAGGCCCACCCACCTCCATGCGGCTCTGAATCCAGGGTCCTATCAGGTTGGCCTGGGTGGCAAACTGACGGCGGAGTCTCTCGTTAGCATGCTGCCGTGCTAGCTCCTCCTGCAGGGAGGCGTCTCTCTGAGGAACCAGCTTCTTCACCTACACACACACACACACATGCACACATGTGCACAAACACATATACACACACACATAATGGAATAAATCAGTGAACAGATATACACAAAAATTGTGTGTTTACAGTGTGTGTTTGTGTATGTGGGTGTGTGTGCGTTTGTTTCTGTGTGTGTATGTAGCAAACCTTGTCCCACTTGCTGAGAATGTCTTCAGGGCTGATGGTGCTGTAGGGGTTGGTAATGTTGCTACGGATACCGTAACTCTGGACGATCTTCTGCACTTCCTGTAGGATGCCAAAGATGGCCTGTCGTTCCCCATCTGCCTCTGGAAGAGTGGCCTTGAACTGCCCATGAGCTGCCATCAGAGTCTGCTCCAAAAAGAGATGGAGGAAGGGAGGAGGAGAAGGAGAGAGGGAGGAAGAGAGTGAAGGAAAGATAGAGGGAGAGGGTGGGAGACGGAGGTAGAGGCAAGGAAAGAGGAGGAGGGAAAAGAGAGGGAGGAAGAAAGAGAGAGAGAATGAGGGAGAGAGAGAGAGAGAGAGGGTGAATGAGAATGTGTGTACCTGAACCTCCTCCACACTGTGTACTATAAACATGTTTGTGTGTGTGTGTGTGTACCTGAACCTCCTCCACACTGTGCACTATAAACGTGTGTGTGTGTGTGTACCTGAACCTACTCCACACTGTGCACTATAAACGTGTGTGTGTGTGTGTGTGTGTACCTGAACCTCCTCCACACTGTGCACTATAAACGTGTGTGTGTGTGTGTACCTGAACCTCCTCCACACTGTGCACTATAAACGTGTGTGTGTGTGTGTGTGTGTGTACCTGAACCTCCTCCACACTGTGCACTATAAACATGTCCTGCAGATCCTCCATTGCTCCTTCCATCCAGTTGTTAAAAGGGGTGGATCTCTTCGCATACTCCAGGAACAGCTGGTCCAGAGTCTCCAGCAGCTTCTCTGTCCTCTACAAACACACACACACACGTGCACATACACTCACAAACACGCACACAAATATGTATATACGCACTCACTCACTCTCTCACACACATTCACACTCACGTGTGCGCACACACACACACACATTCATACAAATATATATGTGATCACACACTCACACACACTGTGTACCTCCAGGGACTCTCTGCGTTTCTGGGTGAGAGTGCCAATAAGATCCCACACGTCACATATGTTCTGGCATCTCTGATTCACTGCAGCCACGTCATGATAGTCCAGCTCACTGTTAGAGAGTCAAACACACACACACACACACACACACACACACACACACACACACACAGAGTGCTGCTAGTCTCCTTCTATTCACCTCCTACCCTCGCATCAGGCGGGGAGCTGTGAAGCAAGAATACTAATTACATTTTTTTATATAGAAATGTAATATATGTTTCTTATATATTAATTTGAATTAATTCATTAATTACTTTAAATTAATTAAAAAGATGCATCATTTCTGACAAATTTGAAATTATGAAATTATTGTTGTTGTTTGTTGTTGCTGTTGTTTCTTGTCACCAGCGTCACACCTCTCACAGCAGGGCAGTGAGACAAGGTGAAGAGGATGAGATAAGCTGGGCTGGAGAGGATCGTGTTCAGATAACACACTCTGGCCACTCAGAAAATCACACCTTTTAAAGTCCCTCTTTGGGATGCCTGGTTCAACTGTACACTCACACACAAACACACACACACACAGTGCTCTGTATCACACACACACACACACACACACACTCTCTCTCTCTGGGCTGTGTTGTCACCGACAGTTGGGGTACATTCAGCTCAGAGCTGAAGTGATAGGTGAACACACACATCTACAGAGAGGAAGACTGGAGTTAGAGCTTATCTTGCACCCAGAATGGGTCTGTATCACTCACACACACACACAGTGGTCTGTATCTCACACACACACACACACACACACACACACACACAGGTCTGTATCACACACACACACTCGCGCGCGCACACACACACACACACAGTGGTCTATCACCATTATTCTATTTTAACATATATTATCTTCCTGTAAGCCTATCTGTGTGTGTGTGTGTGTGTGTGTGTGTGTGTGTGTAAGACTGTAGGTCACCAGGGGTCTCACTGGTTAATCACCAGAACACAGTGATAGACACAACCAGCTCTGCACTACAGACAGGCAAACCTCCATCCAACAAATCCTGCTTCCCGTCATCTAACTCCACCCGATTCAAGCCCAGCTCCACCCGATTCAAGCCCAGCTGGTCATCAAGCTCTTCGGGAGGAAGGTGATAGAGAAAAGCTACACCTTGCTGCGTGTGACATCTCCAGAACATGGAGATATGGAGAAAAAGCATCCACCCAGAACCACTGAACCACACAGGGTGATGTTTCTCACGAGACTCTCATGAGTTCCCTGAACTAACACAACTCTCTCCATCTGTACGTGGAGATTGGGTGGTGCTGATGATGTTAGTAAGGCCTGAGATCTTTCGTCCTGGTTCTGCCCTACAACCTCTTACTTCTCAGTCTAAGTATTTACACACTTCAGCTGCATTTTCATGTGTAGCACAACTACACCACCTACTCATGAAGAAAGGAGGTGTCAAAGGTCACAGGTCTAACGGTCATACTTGAGTTCCTGCGCAATGGCGGCGATTTGCTCCACTCTGTCCTGATGAGCAGAAAGGTCACTCTCAAATGCCTCGTGTTTCCGTAGCAACGCCCGGATCTCCATTAGTGAGGCACTTTCATAGTCCTTCTGAGTAAGGGTCTCCTCTTTACCTATTAAACACACACACACACAAAAATACGCACACACACACGCACAAACATACGTACACACAAACATACGTACACACACAAATGACAAAGCATAAACAGTACAGTAAAGTGAGAGTACAAGATACACACACACACACACACACACACACACACACACACACACACACACACCCTGCGACGTACAGCTCACCTGAGGCCCAGGCCTCATGATTGGTTGCCTTCTGGTGGAATTTCTCAGCCAGGTGGTCGACTCGCTGAAGCCTGCGTATCTCTGTTAACAACCACTCCTCATAACCCTTCTCTACCTGCTCCAGGCCCTGCCACGCGTGTGCTATGTCCTACACACACACGCAAACAGATAGTTAGAGCTTATCTTACACCCAGAATGGGTCTGTATCACACACACACAGTGGTCTGTATCTCACACACACACACACACACACACACACGCAAACAGATACACACACACACGCGCAAACAGATACATGCAAACACAAACAGATACACACACACAGACACACACAGATATACATTATACTTCTCTACCCAAACAGGTACCGTGCAAGTATATATAAGAGCGCGATGTTTGGGTGTTTTATCTATGTGTATGTGTCTGCTTTATCTATGTGTGTGTATGTGTCTGTCTGTATTGTGTGTGTGTGTGTGTGTACGTGTGTGTGTGTGTCTCTCACCGACACCATCTTGCCCTCGGAGGGCATGAATGCAGGTCTACTGCTGATTCTCAGTTTTGTCTGCAGTGTGTTGAAGTTCATCTCCAGCTGGCACTTCTCTTGAACCCGGGGTGGTTTGTGAATGCGGCGGTAGTCTCGGAAATCCTCCAGCTTCCTCAGCATCTCAGCCATGGTCTTCTCACACACTCGCTTCTCCAGCCAAGGGGTGGTGCGCCTGATCCACTCCAACAGCTGGAGACAAGAGACAGCAGGATGGGGTTAGTTGTGTGTGTGTGTGTGCGTGTGTGTGTGTGTGCGTCTGTCTGTGTGTGTGATGTGTGTGAGTGTGTGCGTCTGTGTGTGTGTGTGTGTGTGTTACCTCACTGGCCAGTTTCTCATACTCCTCCATTAGCTTTTCATTTTCTTGGTTGACCCCCAATACTTTACAGATCCTATTAGCAGCGGTTTCAGCCTGGTGGAGAGAGATGGAGAAGATGGAGGCATGGAGGGGGGGCTGGAATCACAAACGTTTAACAGTCCAGGATACAGTACACACACACACACACACACACACACACACACACACACACACACACACACACACACACAGTACCTGCTCTGCTCCAGCAAAGGCATGGTAGAAACAGGAAACATAGGTCATTATGGCTCTCTCATCAGGCTTAGGAGTGTTTACAATGTCTACAGGAGAGGAGAGGAGAGGAGAGACCCAGGTCATGAAACCCTTACATTATACCAAAATATTCATTCATATCACACACTATTACTCAGAAAACCATCTCTAACAGCTCATTCCTGAAATGGAATGGAATGTCCTCAGAAAGTCTCTAAATGAGGTTCTAAATGTGACATTCTTGTTCTTCTCATGTAGCAGAAGACAAAGATCTATCAGCTAGCAGAAAAACATTCAGGTTCATTACATCCGCAGTACAGATGAGTTGATCCGTGCTGTGGGTGCACATGACCTTGCATGACCTTGGTAGATACGACCATCACCCCCTCTGACACGTGAGCTGCAGCTCCAATAAAAACATTACATGATGCATGTAACCATAGCAACGGAAATCTCACCCTCAGCATCCAGCATTTTAGGGATGTCGAGATGCTTCTCAGCAACATCAAACGCCAGGTTCAGGTTGCCAAGCACGTCATCCTACAGAGCCGGAGAGATGCCAACACACACCCTTATTACGCAGATGTTTATCATCACCAACTCAGACTCTGCACAGAACAGTCCACTGGGCTTCCACACACGCCCTCACGTCAGTGTGGGACAACACTCACATACCCTGGGTTTCCACACACGCCCTCACGTCAGTGTGGGACAACACTCACATACCCTGGGTTTCCACACATGCTCTCACGTCAGTGTGGGACAACACTCACATACCCTGGGTTTCCACACACGCTCTCACGTCAGTGTGGGTTAACACTCACATACCCTGGGTTTCCACACACGCTCTCACGTCAGTGTGGGTTAACACTAACATACCCTGGAAATACATGAACCACACACGAAGAAAACTCACGCTTTTACATGGTTAGGTACAAAGACCATCACAAACTGGTCATCGCCTAATAGATGTGGTTCTATAGTCCAAATGACACATTAGTCTGGAGTATTATCAGCTCAAACACAGCATCCAACTTCTCATAGTGAGTTTAGTTCACAGAACTCATGCTGGGAACTGTTCTATTCTCAGATGCTTTGTCAGTCTTGGGCAACTGATGTGTCTGTTACGTGTCTGTATTTTTCTCTGTATGAAATCGTCAGCTGCAGCAGATACACGAGACACAGGGGCTTTCTGATGGCTCTGTGCCTGTGCAGGGAGCAATGAGCCTGGGCTAAAAATCTCTGGATTATCCTGTACAGGCTTACCTGGAGCCAACTGCAACAGCTGAGGAGGGTGTGTGTGTGTGTGTGCGTGTGTGTGTGTAAGTGTGTTCATGTGAGACACACCATTCAGCTGACCCTTTACCAAACTGACTGACCCGGCCATTCTAAAAAAAAATCCTTAAACTTCAGTGACTAATTAAATCCCCAACAAACATCCAGTTGGAGGCACCTGTTCATCAAAACCCAGTTTAAACTCCCCACATCCCAGCAACTGGAGACATGCATCACTGCCACGGCAACCGTAAAGCTCCTGCTCCCTGAAACCAAAGCTTGTCGGTTTAGTGCTAACTCTTGTTAACTGCTGTTTGCTGCTATGGCAACCGATGAATGCTAAAGGATATCTCTTGAATGTACGGACGTCATAACCCGGAGAACCTGGAGAACCTGGAGAACCTTGCAGCTGTGCTCCTGATCCAAACTTTAAGGCTACAGGGATTTATTCATTAGGACATAAATGGCTGAGTTCACAGAGGGAAGCTCAGGATGACAGAAGGTGTGGTAATACAGAGTCTTTTACAAACCCCACTAACGCGTGGAGAGGTGTTGTACCCAGCAGGTCACGTGACAGAGCGGGGGATTCCACGCCTGTGGTTCTGGAAACTGCTCTGGAACGAGAATCCCCACGGTCGGTTTATCCGACAGCATCCGTCAGACACAAGGGGAGCACATTCCTGTGTGCTATTCTGGGCCTGGATGCCAAAGGGAGCCTAGCATTGTCTTCTGGGAAATGTGGGGAGAGATGTTATTCCATCTGTCAGTACCAAAAACCCAGTGAAAAGCCAAGCTTTATTCAGCATGCATACAGTCCTGCTCATAAAGACCTGCTGATACAGACCTACTCGTAAAGACCTGCTCATAAAGACCTGCTGATACACTAAACGATTTGCTCTTCAACAATCCATAGTTCACCATGAATGACAGGAACCAGAGCTGGGAGGAGAATCTAAAAGAAATACCTTGTGCCTTCATTTTATTCAGCATCCAGATTCATTTTCTTTTTGTCGAATGCATGATTTTTGACTTACAGGTGGTAGCTAAGCTCTGGTCCTACACCCACGTCCTACACCCACAACCTACACCCACGCCCTACACCCACGTCCTGGGAAAGCCTGAGGGAAGTGTCTCTAACTGTAAAATCACTCATTTGACAAAGAACATCTGAAAATCATTTTAAAATCACTCAGGCTCAGGTGTTTTTTGAATGGGATCAACACAGGGAAGTTAAACTGCCTGCAGGATGGTTAAACAAACAAGGTTCTGGGCTACACAGGTCATTACTATCCTGCATCAGCACCATCCTCTATCAGCACCACCCTCTATCAGCACCACCCTCTATCAGAACCACCCTCTATCAGCACCACCCTGTATCAGCACCATCCTCTATCAGCACCACCCTGTATCAGCACCACCCTCTATCAGCACCACCCTGTATCAGCACCATCCTCTATCAGCACCACCCTGTATCAGCACCACCCTGTATCAGCACCATCCTCTATCAGCACCACCCTGTATCAGCACCATCCTGTATCAGCACCACCCTGTATCAGCACCACCCTCTATCAGCACCACCCTCTATCAGAACCACCCTGTATCAGCACCACCCTGTATCAGCACCACCCTAACCCCTGTGCTGCACGTTTGGCAGTTCTCACAGCCATCATCCTTCCATCATCATGACAGTACACACACACCGACCCCAGGCACAGTCGTCTTCAGCACATTTGCAAGCTTGAACAGTAGTGCACATGAATGTACTCAACACAGAGGTCATGACCCCACAGCTGAAAGGTGAACACTAGACTCATGTCACATGCAGCAGTCCAGTGTTAAGGGTTCTAGGCAGGTTGAGTATTAACGGCAGCATGTCAGGGGTTAACGTGGGGTCACACACACGAGACCTTGTTCAGTTTGGCGTAGTCAATCAGGTCGGGTCTGTGCCTGTGTATGAGGGCACAGAACGCTAGGCCATCTTTCCAGCTTCACCACAAAGGGGTCGTTGAGGTCATGTTGAAGGTCAAAGGTGAAATTAAAGTGCCAACATTATCCAACAATAATTTATCATTTATTAATAACAACAGTAAGTAATATGTAAAAAGGTTACTCTCTGCCTGGCATTTTGAATTTGTATAAAATTTGTATAAATACTGAATTTAAATATATTTATAAAGCAGACTGACCTGATATGGAAATTCTGTACATTAACATTCCTGTAGGGGGCAGTCTTTCTTTGGCACCACAACAGCAAACCTTCCTTAGCTGAGGTTTCTAAAACGGTACAGAATTTCCTCTCTGGTTCAGTACAGTTACAGAGAAACAGTTCCTACTTCGTTTTCACAGCTTCCACAAAACATTTCATACATTTTCTCACAAGTGGAGTTGACTAATTACCCAAAAATATTACCTGTTTTTCTATCTAATAATTGTAACGATGAAGAATAAAATATTTTCCACACATGGTTTTTAAATAAATCCCACTGTAAAGATTACAAATCAGTTACAATTAAACAGTTAAAGTTACTTCCTACAATTTCTGTAATGCTCTAATAAAACATTTTTCATGTTTATGTTGAAATTAAACTACACATCAGATGAAATAAGACTAAAGGTTTTACTGAGGATCCTGTTTCATTGTTTGTATTAGCAGGACCCTGACACTTTTATCACTGTTAGCTTAGCTGTTCTTTTGTCTTAGCTCTTTATTTACTGAGCTGCCTTTTTTTAGATTAACTGTACATAGTTTACTATAAAGACATTTTCATTATTCATTGTAAAACCAGTTGCAAGTGTAAAGTAAACCCTATGTAAATACACATATTATTGGCATATTATTAGCATATTTATAATGATTACAGACCTTCCACTGAGATGTCCTGAATGGCAAATCGTAGGATGATGGTCCAGATCATTCCCAGAGTCATCTTCACGTTCCCATCCACAATTTCTACAGAAATGACACAAGAGAAAACCACTCCAGGAAAGATTCAGAACTTTAGTGGCAGTGATCTGGCAGACAACACTGCAGTAAATTAACTATGTTTATCTTCAGCTGAAACCACAAAAGAGTGCTTAGGTGGAGCCACGAGTGATATGACATCTGTCCAAAACTGGGACCAGTGGAAATGTTCATGCATGCGGTTCATGGGCGAAATGGAAAAACACCTTCGGCTCCAATTGAGACGAGCTTGACTCCTTTGCTTGTGATGAAGTCAAGGGCTTTGTTGACATTCGCAATCTTGTGAAAACGCATTTTCCCTCTGTCAGGCTTTGGTAACCTCTCACCTGGAACACGAAGTGATCTCAGTTAAAAGATGGATGTGGAAGAGCTGCTTCCACAAATACTTGCAGATTTCATAAGACAAGAGCAAACACCTGACTCTGTTATCATGGATAGTTGCAAATGGATGTAAGCAAATGATGGAAAATATTAAATGATAATATAAACATAAAATGATTAAATGGAGTACGAGTGAGTATTTTTGTGCTTGCATACATACATACACATGTACGTGTGTGCAGACGTGAGTGTAACCTACCTGAAATGACTTCGAGAAGTAACATAAGTTTGAGGCCATTTCTAAAGTCTTCTTCAATGTTTTCAATCTGAGTGCCAGCTTTTCGCAAATGGGAGTTACACCAAGCAGTGAAAGTCTGTAGATACACACATACAACGACCCCCATCTTAAAGTCAGGTCTTAAACCAAATCCTACACTAATACATCTAGATCTATAAATCCTAGATCCATAAACCGTTTCATAGCACTAACCTGGTCCACATCCAGACCTTTGTCCTGTCCTGAAGCTTAACTTAAACAAGGATACAGCCTAAACATGATCCTAACTCTTAACAAAAACTCTTACCAAACAGTTTTACCACAGACCCTTACCAAACACTCTTACTAGACCATTACCAAACACCATTACCAAAAACCCTTAACAAATCTCAAAAACCCCAACTAAACATCCTCAGCAAATATTCTTACCAATGGTTCTTACCTGAAAGATAGAAACAAACGTTTAAAAATGTTTTAAACATTTTTATTTTCAAAATAAAAGACAATGTGTATTTTGAAAAGAGCAATAGCCAGGCAACATCACAAAAATATTCACAGAAAAATTTTCAGTTTTTGTTCAGATTTTTGTTTGATGAAAGAAGTGGACCAGCAGGTTTTCCGTATTCAAATACAAAAAGCAACTTCTTAACACGGTTTATTTCTTTAATCTTGGCACATAATAAAACCGTCCATAAGTTTATTTCAGTTTTTAGTTGACTAGTTTAACACTACCCACAAACATGAATGAGATCGTTCCGCATTTTTACAGAGATCCTGTCTGTAGTGTAAAGCTCTGTGTGTGTGGCGTGAATTGAATTGATCTTGTGCTCATATCCGTTAAAAACAGAACCGGACTCAATGCAGACATCGCGGGACGGATCAAAGCTCTTGGTAGAGTCCAGAGTGCATTCCTGTTGAGGTAAGGAGTTAATTTTAACTTCATCTACTCAGACTTCTCCGATAATGGTCCTGCGAGCCAAGCTTGGGGCTGGAGAGCTAGCCCTGACCTGCAGGTCGCACGTCGCTGTACAGACTGATTGGATGGGAAAGAATTCCATTCATTCGTGGAGAGCGTGCCGGCTGAGCAGAGTGATGGTCAGCTAGAGCAGAACTAAGATAAAGACTAAGAGTTTACAAAACACACGGTTAAACAGACATGTGAAAGTACGATTCAAGAGGCTTGGATGACCATGCAAAAAAAAACGATTATTGTCTCCAGAATTATAGCGAAATAGAATTACAATGTAAAGTTAAAATGTAAAGTTCTGTTTAAAACGCATTCGCTGTTAAAGAAACGAGGACACAGTGTCATTGATCCGATGCACCAAAGCTATTTCTGTGCCACCAGTGCGGTGAATTGTGTTAACGTGATTAAGTGTCTGTGTGTGTGTGTGTGTGTGTGTGTGTGTGTGTGTGTGTGTGTGTGTGTGTGTGTGTGTGTGTGTGTGTGTGTGTATAAGAGTGAGTGAGTGAGTGATTTACAAGCCAGTTCTACAAGGTGCATCTAGAAAAAAAATGTTTTGATTTATGTACAGTTCTCTAGTAATTACTGATTTAAAGTTTTTAACAACAAAGATTAGCTCAAAAAAGAACATAGTCTAGTGTTTTTAAGGCCAAAAATTAAATGCAGTCGTACAATAGTGGAAACATCTCCAAAAGATGTTTAGAACTTTGGAACCTTCTATGGGATAGAGAATTCTACTAGGTCTCTCTCTGTCTCTCTCTGATTCAGATTAATTCTGATTGTTACATTACCCACTTTCCCCCCACCTGTTGCAGTTCAAGGCGAGTTCTGTGAACCCTGAGCCCCTGGTGTTTTTATCTGGGTCACATCTGTGTTGAACAGAACAGTCTGACTGGGCTGTTATCGTGTCCTTAATGGTATCAGACGTTCATTTTCACAGAACTGCATTACTCACAATGGTGGTGATCCCCAGTACCAGGAGAACGTGTGTGTCTGTGTGTATGTATGAGCATGTGTGTGTGTGTGTGTGTGTGTGTGTGTGTGTGTGTGTGTGTGTGTGTATTTGTGTCTATGCGCTTCTGTGTGTGTGTGTGTGTGTGTGAGTGGGGAGGCATACACAAGTAGGTGTGTGTACATGTGTACACACATCGTGGGTCTTTGTGTGTGTATTTGTGTGCATGTGTGTGAGAGACCTGCCTTTAGGAAGGTTGAGATGAACTGGACACTGTTTCCCACATGCTGTTGTTTTATCACTATATTTTACTATTCATTAAGAATCGATCAGATAAAAAAATGACTAAAGGCGCACAGCCAAACGTCTCCAGTAATCTCTGATGCCCGCTGGTAAGATTCATCACTTGGCGTTGGCCCGGCGCTCAATTCCGTGCCGTTTTTACAAACAAAGGAATTCCTGAGCAAGGACATCGGATTAACCCACTACAGTGGAACTAAAATTAGTCCCAGCATCCATTCTAATCCCAAGGACGTCATCATGTGTTAGCAGCATCTGTTGACAGTTCGCATACCAAGCGTATCAGCGCAGCGGCTGCGGTCTCCAAGAGCGAAGCTGTTGGACTATTGTTAGCCGGTACCCACCGCATCCGTGCCTGACTGAAGAGGAGCCTCTAAACCAGACCTCTAACTATGCCCAAATTAACGCCATGACATTCCTCCGTAGGCCAAAGTTCACAATCACGAAACTGTGCTGTTTAATTGTGGTAGATATAGTATCCCTGATAGGGACGCGCGCTTTGGTAACGTGTTGCGTTCCTCTTACCTTGCGCTGCTGTTTCTCCCAGGCTGGGTCCAGCAGAAGGTCGCGGTCCCACTCGTCCTCTTGTATCATGTACTCATCCTGCTCGTATCCGTTGTCGTATGGCACCAGAATCTCTGTCTGAGTCATCTTTCCGTCGTATTCCCGTGCGCGAGTCCCGCTGGTAGTTTTGGTGAGCTTTGATACTTTTAACTCCGAATGAGTTCAGTTCACGGATTTTAGACGTTCTCTGGCGCTCAGTTTCCCCCGTTAACGATCTTTGGTAACTTTTGCGTTCTCTTACTCATGCAGTCGCTTCCAACGTTCTGACCGCCGTCTGCGTGCCGTAACCGCGCGGTGGAAAGCGCTGGTATCAATTAGTACCAACAGGTCACATGACCGTCTGCTCCTCCGCCCTGGCACGCTGGGACTCCCACCCCTTCACTCCCTCTGTCTGCCTGTCTGTCTGTCTTCCTCTCCCCACCCCTCTAACACACACACGTTTGTTTCTTTAAGTGATGTTGCTTTATTTGATTTCATTTGATTTCATTTCCCTGTGCAGGTTAATAGAATCGCCTTTAATAGGAGGAACAGGCAGTAACAGGGTCAGCAAACACGAAGACAACACCAGAAATACGAATAAAGGAGGAGTCCGAATAAACCTGGCAGAGTAATCAGGAGAAAACACTCAGAATGCAAACACTAAGGTAGACAATACTTCGCAGTGAACGAGTGAACTGAGAGGCTATATAGATACAGAACAGGTGTGCTGGAAAAACCCTGGGATGCAAGCACTCCGGGGAGTGAGACCTCTGGTGGCCAGATGCGGTGTTGCTCGATGTGACATACATATACAGGTGCTGGTCATAAAATTAGAATATCATGAAAAAGTTTATTTATTTCAGTAATTTAAAAAGTTAAACTTTTATATTAATTCATTAAACACAGACTGATATTTTTCAAATGTTTATTTCTTTTAATTTTGATGATTATAACTGACAACTAATGAAAATCCCAAATTCAGTATCTCAGAAAATTAAAATATTACTTAAGACCAATACAAAAAAAGGATTTTTAGAAATGTTGGCCAACTGAAAAGTATGAACATGTACAGAACTCAGTATTTAGTTGGGGCTCCTTTGGCCTGGATTACTGCAGCAATGCTGCGTGGCATGGAGTCAATCAGTCTGTGGCACTGGTGTTATGAGAGCCCAGGGTGCTCTGATAGTGGCCTTCAGCTCTATCTAAAACTTCCCAGTAGGTGAAGTCGTTCTATCTGACCAGAATTTATTCACATTCATCTTTCAGTATTTATCCATTATTGTACTTTGGTCTCTATAAATATGAGTTTACAGTCTGAATAGTTTATGTAGCAGTTTGGTTCCACTGCAGTCACTATTTTCACTATTTGCACGGATCACCATCACCATTTCCCTTGTGCAGTCTGTTCAATAGTTAAGACTTTTTAATTGATTACAGTGATGTCTAGCTGATAGACTGTAAGCACTGTCCATTTGATTAATCAATATGTGTGCAGAAGGCAACATTTCAAAATGAAATATTTCAATAAATTAAAAAAATTATTAGTAATTGAAAGGGTACTTTTTCTTTAGAATCCCACCTTCCTTACACAGATACGCTTACTTGGGTCACCACATGGAGCTGGAATGTTTATAGAATGTCTTTGTTTGTTTGTTCTGTTTTTGTTTTCCAAATGAGACTAGAAAAGCCAAGGGCGCTGTTCTTAACCAAATGGATGCCGTTTCATTAAGCGAACACAAGGGGGCGCAAAAGTAATGTGACGGACAACTTAAAAGTTTAATTGCTCCAACTAAGAGTCATAAGTTTCCGTTTACAGACAAAGAATAGAACACGAATTGGCAATTTACTTTTATTTCAGTAGAAAATATCACACTTTCAAAAACATATTTCCATACACACAAAATCACATTAAAAACGTTTTTGACCTCTTAAGATAAATAGAAAATGTTGACCCCAGGGCTCTGGATCTCTTGTGTTTGGTTTAGTTTCTTGAAAGAAAAACAAACAAGCACAGAAACTTGATTGAATGTGCAAACCCTCATTTAATTTTAATTAAGGCTTCTGAATGTTTGTATTTAAAGTAGTTGTTTTGGTGAGAAAATAATTCCTAAAATCGATCTCAGCTTTACAAAGTGTGAAAAACTGGATGTTTTGTGCCTCTTAACTCTTCTCTTTCTCTCTGTTCTGTTTGGAGTGTGTGTTTGTTTCAGTGGTTCAAGTTTCAGCTTCAAACACATTAAAACAAAAATGCTTATGTGTTTATTCCCATGATGTGTGTGTGTGTGTGTGTGTGTGTGTGTGTGTGAGTCCATATACCAAGACTGGTCCTAACCCAAAACTAAAAAGGGCTTTTCAGGGTTCACTGACATTACAATTTAGTACAAGACTAGGCTTTATCCATGAAACCAGCCCTTAAAGAACAGGACCTGCACACCTCCAGGTGGCAGTGGAATGTTCTACTCAGAGACCTCCACCCGGGCAACAGGCTCCGAGCCTGGTGGAAGCGGATATAGATGGAGGGAGTGGGGGGAGTCAGTCAGCATCCAGAGAGCTCAGGGTATCCTGGGGCTTCGTGGGAAGAAGTGATGAGGAAGGAGAGAACGAAGGGGAGAAGAAGAGGAATCATGTTCCCTTCGTCATTCCGACTCGCTGAGGCCACACGGCCGCCGGAATTCCTGCCCTCTTTCATGGATCCACTTGTTTGACACTGGAGGGCCGGAGCAGAGACAGCGGAAATGAGGAGAACACTTCGGAAACTTCTGGGCACACATGGAGCTCACGGCCCTGTAGGGCTACTGCTCTGAGCGCAGGAGGTCGTACTCTCAACAAGCTCTGTTTAACAGAGCTCGGGATTTACTGAGACGTCCTCGTTTTAAACCCGAGTTATTCAAGTTTATCCAAGTACTAAGACCAGTCAGTCTCAGTATATCACAGAATGAAGAAAGACACTCAAGATCAAGCTTGCAGAACAAGCTGTCTAATAGTTTTTTGAAACAAATACCCCAGTGTGGTTCATCCCAGGGCAGTAGAACACTCACCCCACTTGTTGCCCACAAGCACAGGGCAGGCAGCGTGCCGCGTGCTGTAGTCTCCCTCCCCGCTGGCAAACAGGTTATACCAGAACACGGCTGTTCCCTGCAACACGCACCAAATACACACAAAACACGCTAAAACCTCACACCATCATACAAACTAACACAGATGAAAATAACACAGTATATAGCACCAGTAGAGTCCAAAGCATTAGAGTCAGGATATCGTGTCCAATTATGGACTATATTGATACTTTTTTTAAGTAATAGAGTCATTATATTATGTTCAATCAGATTAGATTGTTACCTTTTCACAGTTAGGGTCATTATACCAGGACCAATCACGGATTAGGGTCATTATACCAGGACCAATCGTGGATTAGGGTCATTATACCAGGACCAATCGTGGATTAGATTGTTACCTTTTCACAGTTAGGGTCATTATACCATGACGAATCGTGGATTAGATTGTTACCTTTTTAGGCCACACTGCAGCCCCAACATCTGTGAATACAGTAGCGCCCCCTGCTGACACGTCACTCATCTGCAAGTCAACAAACTCCACGTTTATGTTGTGCACAGAAAGAATTGTACTATAATCCATCAATAAACAGCAATACAATATATAAAAGGCAACAATTATACACTAAACATTATTGAAATAAATATCATCAGATAAAATGATCCACTTAACAATTCATTTAACACACTGTTGTAGGTTGAGAAACATAAGCAAAGGGACTCCAGTGAATAAAGGCAGATTTCATAGGAGACAGAGGGGAATGGAACAATAACGATGGAGGGGTGAACGAATAAAGATGAACAGATGGTGAACAGATGAGTGAAACATCTCACATAGAAGAGCCAAGTGGCGATTCTGTTTCCAGTGCCCAGTTCTTTAAACGCATCCGGCTCATCTTTCTGTGTGTACAGAAACACACACACACACACACACACACACACACGTTTAATTCAACCCCTTGAAAGTATCATTGTTGAATGATTTTTGTTGTTTATCACTGAGGAGGCCTCACCCTGCCAAAGTCAAAGTGAGGTTCATACTGTCCTCCTACTCCATAGTTTGCAACCTGAAAGAAAGCACACCTTCAGCACCTCCCACACCTGAGGGAACACGAGGCCACTCCCCCCACCGCTAATATGGGAGCTGCCTAGGTCATAAGGAATTGTAAATATCTGATTGGTCAACTGCATGTTTCAGAGCCCCGCCCCTCACCTGCAGCTCCTCCGCTGTGTCCACGTCCAAACCTGTGACATCCTCAATTCGCTGGTTTATCTTTTCAATCACTGGGTGCTCATAAGCTGTTAACCAAGCACTAGATACAAGGACAGAGAGGGGCAGGAAGAGGGAGGAGTCAAACAAATTAATTACTTAATTATGCTAAAAGGAAATGAACTTTTATTTTTTATTTACTTCATGTTTGGAATGAAATGTGAAAGAGAAAATACAATGTGACTACTGAAGCTTTTGTGGATTAAACCGGACTGACCCTCGTTCAGTACTGACCCTCGTTCAGTGTGAGTACAGTAGTGAGGAGACTGACCCTCGTTCAGCGTGAGTACAGTAGTGAGGAGACTGACCCTCGTTCAGTACTGACCCTCGTTCAGCGCGAGT
>JAOYMR010000010.1:18938353-18948575 GCA_025802075.1 Tenebrosternarchus preto | reverse complement strand
CCAGACGTTTCTCTGCCCCACTGTCTTGTCTCCCTCACAGCTCCAGACGTTTCTCTGCCCCACTGTCTTGTCTCCCTGTTCTCGCCTCACTTCTGAACCATGTGAGGTGGCTGAAACCACAAACAAACAGAAGCCTTGTTTTATAGTATAAGATGAGAAGGGATGAGTGGATGAAAAAAGAGAGACTCCTTTGTTTTTTTTAATAATCACATGATTCAGTTTCTTCTTTAGCTCATAAGACAAATTTACTATAAACTAGAGATGCACACATGCGTGCGCACACAAACACGCACGCACAGAGGTTATTTGCAAAAACACACACATGCACACATCATCTAATATTTTCCTGTACAGACTCACAGCAGCAGACA
The DNA here is from genome assembly GCA_025802075.1 of Tenebrosternarchus preto. NCBI lineage: Eukaryota > Metazoa > Chordata > Actinopteri > Gymnotiformes > Apteronotidae > Tenebrosternarchus > Tenebrosternarchus preto. The sequence goes on along the minus strand of JAOYMR010000010.1, from coordinate 18,948,204 downwards.
AACAAATTATAATCCGAGCCCAACATAGTCAAAGACGAGTGTATTCACTAAACTGATACTTGTCATGAAAAACTGGTTCTTAAAACACCAATTTTACAATGGTTAGGTCATTAATTCATGTAATAAAAAATGTTCTTTCAAAGTCAGTGGAGCAGAAAAGTTCTAAATGATGTGAGGAATGTAGCCAGAAGGCTGAAGAGGACTCTTCTTTCTCTCTCTGTGTCTCTCTCTGTCTCTCACTCTCTCCCCCTCCCTCGGCAGGAAGGTCCATTCTCATGTCTTATCCAACTCCTGACCTTTTACCACAGTCATGAGCTCAGCTCTGTGCTCGTGTTTGGAGATGACACATAGAAAAGAGCTTAGATGTTTCTCAGAAGGTCATTCTTCACGCCTCCATTTCTCCACAGTTCCTATTCTTACTGTTCTTGCTGGAATATGTGCATGACTGTGTCCACGCACATACATGGGCACAGGTAAGGGAGCGTCTTAAAATTACGGGTTTCCACTCTCTTTGATCACAGAGCAGTCCCTGGAATGTGTTACAGCATCATGGTGAATGGTACAGAACCCACTGATGAAGATCTTCCGGGATACTCGAACAGTGTGAAGATGAGCGGAGACCGTTCTCACTTCTGAGACCACTGTTCATTCAAGCACTCCCTTTAGGAAAAGCCCAGTTGATAAAATATGCTTCACCTCAAAATCAAAAAGTATAACAAAGTTTCACTGGCCAGTCAGTATTCTCTGAATGGGCAGGTAATTACTACTCCGTTTCTTCTTTAGCCCTTCATTAAGTATCATGTGTATGCACATAGTATTTCTGATTTATTTAAGTAGTCATAGCTGACAGTAGTGGCTTTCCCTGTAGGTCACTAGAGTAGAGCAAAACCTATCATAAATGGTTTATTTTTTAATGTATTTTACAGTTCTTTGCCTTCTTTGAATAATGCACTGCCAAAAAATGCACTGCATTGTTCTTTGAAATGGAGTAAAAAATGTTCTGCGCATGAAAGGAGACAGTGAGTGTTCTCTTAAGAGAGGAACATAGCTTATATACAAGATGATCAGCAGATACACAGTACCTGGAAAACAAAATAGAGGTGGTGTGGGTGAGCGTGTGAGAGAGAGAGAGTGGGTGTGTTTGTGTGTGTGTGTGTGTCTGAGAGTGAGTGATTGTGTGTATTTGTGTGTGTGTTACATGTTGAGTTTGAGTTTGAGTGCTGGTGCGGCTTTTTGATGGAAGGTCCCAGTCCACACACGTCCTTCTGCATCAGTGAAGTCACCCTCACCCTCACATCTGAAAAAAAAAACATATTAACACCTTTCCAAACAGAATTTAACTCGCATATAAAACCCTAATATGATTAATACAAGAGTCCTCAGTCAGTATGGCATCAGTGTTCTCTTTTAACATCAGTGTTCTCTCAAAGTAATGATGATCCGACTGGGATCATTTGAAGAAGAATTGTGCGCAGCTTGACTGTCCAAAGCAGGACATGAGGCGTGACTTGAAGGAGCTGTAATAACACACATCTTCCAAGCACATTAATGGAAGTGTTAAAAAGCCAGTAGCTCCTACCCTGGTTCTATAGGAGAAGCAGAAGTTGTCAGTGATAACCCTAGTGAGACTGTCAGTTTCATTAACTGTTTCATATTTAGTTCTTCAGGTAAGGCACCGCTGTCAGAACATTGAAACATACATTTTAGAAATGCATTAATAAAATTGCCATGAATACAATTTTCTAAATCTTATGTCCAAAAAAATGATTATTTGAAGCTTTGTGGGATGTTTATCTGTGCGTGTATGCGCTTGTCTCTGTAGCAGACTCATTCAGACCAAAAAGGATTGTAAGTCATGTATTAGCTTCAGTTAGTAACTAGTGCAGCTAAATCCAGCAGCTTTGTAAGACCTGTTGTTGATGAAGGTTCCACAGTATTTAGTTCCATCGGGGAAGAAATATGTTCCGTTGCCATGGTATCTGTTGTCTTGGAACTGACCTTTGTACACTGCCCCTGAAGAGAGTGTCAGTGTTCCAGTACCGTTCATCTGCAAAAAGATGCAACACACAAATCACACTGGAAATCCATTTGAAAACATACAGTATAATGTATTAGAAGATAAAAACTGTGTGTTGTATGCAAACACATAGATACATAGAGGTACAGACACCTGCAAACATACATAGATCTACACACTCTTACACACACACCATATCATTGTTCCACTCTCCAGTGTATACTGTCCCAGAGGATGAGACCTGTGTACCAACACCTTTTCTCATCACCACGCCATCTGAGGTACAGCACTGTCCTTCTAACACACACACACACACACAAACCAAATGTTAACTGAAATGATTTTACCAGTATGGTTGGCTCATGGGTTTATATTGCTATTGTGTGTGTGTGTGTGTGTGTGTGTGTGTACACTGAAGAAGATTCCAGGTGAGTAAATGCAGCATGTATCTGTGCCTGTCCACTAACCATACTTATCTCCATTTGGGAAAATGTATGAGACCGTCAACATCCCAGGTTCTGGAAAACACAAGGGAAAAGAATGTCTTCTAAAGGAAGCCCTTTCTTATACCAGGCTCGAGACAGTACTGAGGAGAATGAAATCCTATCACCTGTATCCTCATCAGTTCGGAGTTTCTTTTTGTCTGAAACGAATATATTAGCGGCGAGATTTGGTTTCTACTCATGACAAAACCATAATAGCCACAATGAACTAGCTAATAAGCTGACTAGACTCAACTTGCTAAAGAGCTAAACATGACAGCAAACTAAATTACTACGTTTACATACTCACCAGACATTCTATCATACAGCTGAACGCAGTATATTATATAATCGTCTAATATCGATAGCTAGTTGAATTATGCATCGTCTTTTTTCTGGTTTGTGGTATTTACTTGGGCATACTATCGTTAGCTAGTTAGCTAGCTACAGAACTCATCAAACGCTTTACCATCACCATGACAACGATAGAACTTTGACTCACGTTCCTTCAAACGTCATCCATTGGTTGAGGGACGAGTCACTCGTGAAGTGACGCGTTCTACCCGGAAGTAAAGCTTTACGTGAAGGTTTACGTAAACACGTGTGTCCGAGAGGTGGCAAACAGATGAAATAACAGTTACACGAGTAAGTGAAACATGTTAGAAAAAAAATCTAGTTGAATTATTGCGCCACTTTAATCGACAATTGGATGTTTTATGTTCTTTTACGCTTCTTAGACGATAAAATGACTGATAGCTAAAATTAGCTACCTAGCTAACTAGCTGTTAGCTAACCATCGCCTAGCCTGTCGTTCTTGATATTAGACCGCTGCCTAGTTCGGTGGCTATTGGCTATTAGTCATATTCTGACATATAAAGTCATTTATTGCATGTGATTATAACTTATCACCTTTGGTTTCTTCATGTGGTCACTTTACTGTGCCCATTACAAGGCGAACAACATAAATCTCGTGAACAAAAACTTATTTGTGATCTGCTCTTGTGTGTTGTTAGATCATGGGTAAATCCAAGCAGGTCGGAAACCACAAAAGTGACAAAAAGAAAAACATTTCAAAGACATGGAAAACGAAGCGGAGAACGAAGGATCTGGACCAGATCCACGCTGATATGCTCCCTGCCAAAGCAGCCAAGTTATTAAAGCAAGAGGTGGACTATGACGTCACGGGCTGCGCCCAGCACTACTGTCTACACTGCGCGTGAGTAGCGTCACCTACATGTCAAAGCTTTTTTTCCAGGTTTTCTATGTCACTTATAGTCGGGTAACAGTGAATCTGTTCCTATTCCACTGTTCAACATGTTTGCAGTATAGATCCTTTAATTGAGACATGTTGATTGCAGGCGATACTTTGTCGATCTGAAAGCCCTGAAGGAGCACTTCAAGACGAAAGTTCATAAAAAACGGTGAGTCTTTAAATGATTTACCCCTCTCTGATCTCATATTCTCAATATGTAGCATTAATAATCACAAAAATAAGTTTTATTTGTATAGAACCTTTTAAAACAAGATTTACAACGTTTACACTCTAAACCCTCTCAGTCTGAAGCAGCTGAGGGAGGAGCCATACACTCAGGAGGAGGCGGAGCGAGCGGCAGGTATGGGCTCCTATGTCCCGCCCAAAAAGGTAGAGGTGCACACACAACAGGTTGAGGAGGACATGGACTGAACGCAGTGCGGTCGCGTGCACTCCACTGCTGATGCACCTGAGCTACGTACCACGTGAGGCATTCTGGAAAAGCGACGTTTGCTTGACGAACTTGGCGATTTCCTCACCTGCTCGACAGAAACGGGTTTGTCTCAGTTTAGGTCCAGATGCTGGGGTACAGTTCCACGCTGGAACCGTGCTGCACAGTTTACTGCAGTGCAGTCCTGTTGTATCTCACCAGGATAAACTCACTGGGCTGTGTGCTCACTGTTGTTGTTTATCCTGCATGTCAGGATTTGCTTATTGATAGAACTGTGTAAACACAAATGCCTACATTTGTAAATAAACATTAAAGAACTATTAAATCACAGTTGTTATTGATTTTATTGATTTCATGTGATGTTTTGTGTGTCTCCAATAACTTAAAAACAAAGATTTATTTTAGTGATGTGAGTGTTTGATAACATCAAACAGCAGTGGATTAATGGTGCATCTTTATTGCATTTATTACATTCACCGTTCGCCACAGTTCACGTCGGGTCACTTTAGGGTTATTCCACATAGCAGGACTTCTGTTTAGCCTGTTAAGCTCAAAGGATCAGAACACATATTGTCTTATGTTGCACTTTTATATAACAATATACACATCCTTCCCCATATTTGTGTGTGACTGTTGCCCCCTCCCCTTTATAATTGTAATTTGCACAGCCGAGGGACACGTGAGCCTCAAACAACCGTTTCAATGTACAAATGTCTCTGACTTTCTATGCACATGGTGAATAAACTTAAAACTCGTATCCTGCTGGGCAGTCTTGACTTTGGGATTTAGCTGTTTGGCTAAATTGAGAAATCCAGTTTTGTGGAGTAGTCCAAAGTGATTCTCGATACCAACTTCTTCTGTAACAACACGATCTAAGTGTACTTTAAATCTTATAAATTAATATTTCTAATAAAAAACTAATTACATAGAAAACAGAACATTGTGTAAAGTTCAAGTGCACATTCTCAAACGCTTCTGTGAAATAATACAGTTGGCTTTACGAACTCTTTAAAAATTAAGGTGGTTACCCCCAAATATTTGCGTGATTAGGATATTGTTTCCAGAATTGCCGTGTGCTGGCCCTTTAAGAATGTAACCCATTAGCACAGCCAGCCTCTTCGGATCCAAGTTGGAAACCAGGAAAATGTAAAGGCAGCTTCCCCCCTCCAAATTACAGGGTTGGCTACAAAGTAGCGGCGCACGAGACGCAGTGCTTGTGGCTGTCGTCCGCTACTCCAAAATAAAGCGATTCGCGGCCGAGTTTTCTTCGAGCTCTACCGGAAAGTGCCATTTAGCGATTATGCGAATATTGGAAAGCGTTTAAGCATGGCCGCAGACGTGAATAAAGCGACGGTACAGGAGGACAATCCCAAGCCTCCGGAGGATGAACATTTAGATCATGCTTCTGTGAAAAGCGGAGAGTTGTGCGATAGAACCGCCCGTTCACGGTTTACTTGGGCTGTATCAACTATCCTTATGATCCTTGCTGTTCCTTGTATCGGCGTGGGCATCAAATACTACCAAGACACTCAGCTTTGGAACCGTCACGTAAGTCATAAGTTGTTAAGCTTTTGAACGTTTGTTTATTCTTGCATGTATTAACACTTACGGCGTTTGTCTTTCTGGATGTATTAACACTTGTGAGGATTTTTTTCTTTGACGTATGATACAACACATTTTATGTTTAATTTAAATGTATGCATAAAACACTGGTGAACTTAAAAAAACATGAATGACCATAGCATCCCCATGGCACAAGAGTACTTCCACAGAGGCCATAGAGCTGAGGTCCGTACGGTAGGCTACTTCGTGCGTTTCTTTGCCACGTATTGTTATTTGAGAACCGCTCTATTATGGTGCCGTATCTAGCTTGCAGTTGTTTGCGAGCGCGCGGGGGTTTATTGGGGTGGGGGATCAACATCTGGTAGTACACGAGCTCGAGTGCCACCCCAACTTGAGGCAATTTACTAGACCTGCATCTGCTCCCTCCATTAGACAGTGGTCTCCTCGCACATACTCACAAACTGCACGCCCTCCCAGACCAAGAATGATCTGAGCTTTTGCGATTTTTACTTTTTTCCTTTCTCTCTCTATGGCCACGAAATTTGCGCAAAAGCTTGGAATTTCAGTTTCTTAAAACGTAAAAAACAAACAAAAAACAGTTTACTTAAAAATTCACTTCGTCGCCTGGGGTTAATTGTGCCCTTCAGAAAGGAACGACAGTGCCTTGAAGAACGTCAGTAGACCGCGAGAAATGCGATGCCGTTGTCAAAGTTGCTATGATTCTGTCTTCTTTATTAGGAAATGGGACTGAAGGTCCTGGGAGCAGAGGGCCTGTTCCTGTTCTCATCTCTGGACGTAGACCACGACTTGTACCTCAGCCCTGAGGAATTCAAACCTGTGGCAGAAAAACTCACAGGTTCAGTCTTGAAACACCGTTTGACAAACAAGCCCTTATCTTCATCAGTGTTCTGAAGTTTGTAATATGTATAGAACTGCCAACCCTGTGAGCTGAAGAGTAAAGATGTAACTAAGGCCAATGCTTTCTACACCCTGCTGTCTTAGCAACTGATTCTTAATTTCTGTCACATTTGCCTATTTAGTGATGAATTCAGTTCAAAGCTACAGGGTGATCTCAGTGAGATGGTTCAAAGCCTTTGGATCCAGCAGATCATTTTCCCTCATGTCTCTTTCCTGAAGGTGTTGCTCCTCCTGCCGAGTTTGAGGAAGATCTCCTCAACGACCCGAACGGAGAGACGGTTACCCTGAACGCAGCCATGCAGCCGCTCTTGCTGGAGACCATGACAAAGAGCAAGGATGGCTTCCTGGGGGTATGGCCTCGCCCTTCTGCGTCCTTGCCTGATGAAGGCACACTAGGCCTCACCCTCCAGAAATAAAGCTTTAAGATGGAGGGGCTTGAAAGTGCCATGTGAATGATTTGCACGTGCTTTAAAGGCTTTCAGCAAACAGAGATAGAAGGGTAGCACATGGTTTCAGTAGGGAGAGATGTAGGTGGAATGTTTTGTTCTTCTAGGTGTCTCACCGATCCCTGAGTGGCCTGCGATCGTGGAAGAGCCCCGTGATTCCGTCCTCTACCTTCTCTGCAAACCATTTCCGGATATTTTTGCCGCCAAAGGGCAAGGGACAGCTGGGGGAGACGTGGTGGATCATACCAAGTGAGCTCACCATCTTCACTGGCTACTTGCCCAACAACCGCTACCACCCCCCCACCCCACGTGGAAAAGAGGTAAAGTCCATGGAACCCTCTGCTAATGTGTTTCCTTGAGTAGAAACCACTTCACTGATTAAAGTTTACTCTGTCAAACTATTGAGTATCGTGTGGTTTTAAGGACGGGTTTCTTAAATGTGGGAAGAACCACAAATCCCATTTTTTTATTTCTGAAAAGAGAGATCTAGTATCCCATTTCTGAGTGAACACCAGGAAAAAGGAAGCAATGTATTTTTTTTTTCTTTCCTATAAGTGTTTAGTTGTGGCCATAGAGAAACTGCTTGATGTGAAAGAGTGCAGTATTAATGTGTACCAGAAGGCACTTCCTAGGTTATTTCTATTTGAGGCAAGATTCTTCTGTGCCTAAGAATAGTCTGCATGTTTGGTCGCAGGGTGATTGATTGATTGTTCATTACCCATACCTGTTTTGTTGTCGTTGGTGTCGGAGTGTGTGCTGGCTGTCAGGCATCACGCTTGTCACACGAGCAGCTCTGTGTCCAGACATCACACTGGTGTGTGAGCTCATCTCTGAGTGAGGCTGTGCTCCTGTAGCTCACCTGGTAGAGCAGATGGAGTGGAGGTTTCCACTGCCCTGAGAGCTTGTGCCGTCCAGCCCCAGGCAGCACACATGCTGGGTCTCCGTGGTCAAGATGGGTCTCTGTTTTCCAGGTGCTGGTCCACTCCCTGCTCAGCATGTTTCACCCGCGGCCATTTATCAAGTCCCGCTTTGCCCCGCAGGGCGCTGTGGCCTGCGTCCGAGCCGTCAGTGACTTCTATTACGACCTCGTGTTCAGGTGGTGCTCAAGGGGACGGGGGGGGGGGGGGGCGCGCGGCCCCCGCCGGGCGCGGGGGGCGGGGGGGGGGGGGTGTAATGAACGATGGACAATGCAGCACTAGACTTTGCTGTAAAAACTTCCTTGGGAAGACTGACTTTGTTCAGTATTTACAAATATCTTAAGAATGTCCAAAGTCATGATGCCACATTGTTCTTGGTGTTTGTGTGTAAGTTTGGTTAATGCCAGTGAGGCTGGTCTCGCCACACTAGCTAACCTGCTAACAGCAGAGGCCTGAAAGGCTCTTGTGCATGGGGGTGAGTGTAGATGGAGTGGGATAAACTCGTGGGCAGGGGAGTGGACAGAGTGTGTGTGAAGTTACATTTAGCACCTTTCCTCTGGTGTGGCCCATGAGGAGGAAGTAAGCTACAACCCTTGGTGAGAACAAACACAACACACACACACACACACACACACACACACACAGTTTTAAAGTTCTAAAGGACTTTCAAGTTTTTATACATATCCCTACACACACCATAGGTCCTACGCATAACACACACTCATACACACACATGCACACATATACACCATGTGACTCACACTCACACACTATCCCCAAAACACATACACACACATCATTAAGTGCCTCTCTCACCCACACACACATCTCTCTGTAGTCTTTGTGTGAGAGGTCAGTATTCAACATATGGCTGGGGCCCTAAAACACACACAACTGCTGCCACGGTTACTAAAAAATGCTTTGCGGCTGTCTGAACATCCCATAGTTAAACAAACTCTGCGTATTTTGCATTGCCGCGCCGACAGTTTAACGACCGAAAGACTGGAATAAAAAAAAAAAAGGGAGAGATCTTTTCAAAAGAGCTGGACCTGCAGGACACGCAGGACACTCTGCCTGTGTGAGTTGTCGTCGCTGGGGACAGCCGCAGCGGCGGCGTTAGCCGTATTGTGCTAACAGGACAACATGAGCAGTAGCGGCGGCCCATGACACGCTGAAAGACGAATCGATCTGATCGTTATATTTTAGCAGCATGTATGCTGATTCTTTGGTGATTGCTTGTACCACTGGTAACAAGGCGAAAGAAGTGTGGAATACATTATGGCTGTGCATTTCGTCGTTCGTACGATGTCTGTAAGACGTCTGTGGACTTGGTTGTAACTCTGACACATGCGTCCATGCAGTGTTACCGTAGTTACGTGACTAACGATGGCGAACAGATGGACTTTAACATGTGTCCATTGAACGAGGACTAGAACATAAATGATCTATGCACAAACATGACATGCGTGGTGGTTTTTGAGGTCTGTTACTCTTATGACATCTATGTAACATTATTTATCTTACATGTCCCAAGGACTTCTGGGATACTCAGCCACTCTTCCGTCGCCCCCAGAAGCAGAGATCGCCTGCTGCCGTCTCCCTCCCTCATGGGGTCATGGAGATGTCAGAGAGAGAAGAAACAGTGAGATGGAGGGATAGAGAGGGAAGGAGAAAGACAGAGAGAAGAAACAGTGAGATGGAGGGATAGAGAGGGAAGGAGAAAGACAGAGAGAAGAAACAGTGAGATGGAGGGATAGAGAGGGAAGGAGAAAGACAGAGAGAAGAAACAGTGAGATGGAGGGATA
>JAOYMR010000010.1:18922258-18938253 GCA_025802075.1 Tenebrosternarchus preto | reverse complement strand
AACAGTGAGATGGAGGGATAGAGAGGGAAGGAGAAAGACAGAGAGAAGAAACAGTGAGATGGAGGGATAGAGAGGGACAGAGAGAGAAGGGGAGGATCTGATTTTTACACAATAACGCGTGTAATGAGAAAGTGTGCAGCGTGTCACTTTTGGATGCCCTGACAACAAACAACTACAATTACACCAATAAAATATAACGGAGAGCGTGGGGTGGGGAGGGGGGGGGGTGGAGGTTAGTGGGAGAAAGATGGAGCTAGAAAGAGAGATGGAGAGAGGATTGTGAAGAAAGTTGAAGAAAGATGGAAGAAGAGAAGAAGAGAGAGAGGGGAAGGAAGAGAGGAAGAGAGATGGAGAGAGAGAGTGAGAGAGAGAGAGAGATGGAGAGAGAGAGAGAGAGAGAGTATGCTCCAGTCTCTCTGGCTGGTGGCTGGGAGGGCACTGTCCTCATTTGGGTGGAGTGGGGCGGCCGCTGTAGCAGGAGAGAGGCGCCGGCTCTGGGCCTGCGGTTGGGAGACATGAAAGGGTTTTGTGGGGGCCGAGCGGAGGGAGTGGAGGTGGGGGTGGAGGGATGGGGGAAGCTGCTGGCTCAGGGCCCCTGGAGTGCAGCGGCGTGGCGCTCCCAGGCTGAGGAGCCCAGCCAGAACCCTCCCAGAACCCTCCCAGAACCCTCCCAGAGCAGGCCGCGGCAAGAATGCACTCCCATCAGCCAGCAAGGAACCGCAGTTCCAAACAACACCCTGAGAACACCGCTGCTGACAAAACCGTTCCGTCCACACATACACACACACGCTCAAGCAAACCCGGATGGACATCCATGCAAACACGTTCACACAAATATGAACCACATAGAGACACAAACGAGTGATACAAAAATGCACTCTTTTTAAAAGACACACACACACAGCAACACAGACTGACACCGATGATGTCTTGCAGTTTACATATGCACCCACACACGTCACATGCACATGCAGTCATGCTGAAACACAAACTAACAAACAAGCAAACATCCTCTCTTTCTCTCTCTCTCTCTTATACACACACACACACACACACACACAATAGGGTAACCATAGCTGGGCCTGAGGCTTCTTTTTCTGCATTTACAAAAATGAAGCTTTCCTTGTCTGGGCCAGTTTCTGGCATGCACACCTCTTTCTGTTGCCATGACGCCACCCCACAACAGGGCAGCTTTGTTTTTCAGTTTATTGCTGCCAATTAAGCAGTTGGACTTGATATCTATCATCAGGATACAGTCATGGGGTCAGCTGGCAGTGTGCTGAGAAGGAGAAGAAAATGGGTCTCCACCGGTTGTTCAGGTCGAAAAGAACCCCCTCTCCCAGAAAAAAAATTAAAATAAATAAAGAAAATTCGGTAGTATCCAAGCTGCCAGACTATGTGAAGCACGAAGCTATGGAGGACTGGACAAACATCATAGATGGAGGCTGGATGGAGAGGTTCCCAAAGAGGCCTGTCAGATATGCCAGTGTCTCGGACGTCCCATGGTGTTCTTTTTGCTCCTATTAGAACGACGGGAAGGAGGTGTCTGGATCCATAACGTTCACATGAAATGAAACCACTGGCACTGCAGCAGAGATGACACCAAGGTCATATGCTTAACATATAGTATGAATGACATGCTATGTTTGACATTTTAGGTTAAGGCAAGCTAAAGAAGTTCAGATGAATCATAATTACAGAAGACATTAAATATATACATGTTCAAGTTTTTTTTATGCAACACTGAGGTTTGAAGAATCACAAGCTAAATACACACTCCCTGACAGCAGGAGGCAGCACAGACTGACAGATCAGGCTAATGGGCTCACACACACTTATGCACACACGTACATACCCATACTCACACACAGCCTAATACACACATGCTCATACACAGAAATAGAGTGGTTTCAGAAGAGTAGCAAACTGTCCTTGCCTCAGGCCCAGTGTTCTGCCAAGAAGTTTAGCAAACACACACACACACACATCTGTTGAACAGATAGCATGGCCATGGGCAGGAGAGGAGAGAGGGCAGGGTGACAGGCAAAGAGACCAAAAGACAGTGAGAGAGAGAGAGAGAGAGAGAGAGAGAGAGAGAGAGAGAGAGAGAGAGAGAGAGAAAGAGAGCAAGAGAGCAAGAGAGAGATTGTGACAAAGAAAGAGAGAAAGAGATAAAGAAAGAGGAGAAAGTAAGAGATATGAAAGGAAAAGAGGAAGAGAAGACTGTGACAGATGGAACAGTAAGCATGTGACTTCGTTGAGCATTTAGCGTGTGGACTTCAGATGTCTGTCCTCCTCCCTTGCTTTCCTGCATCTATCTCTCTCCTCTCTTTGTCTTCATCTCTCTCTCCTCTCTCTCCAGTTGTATGACAAACACTTCTCCCTCCATCCCTCTTTCAATATGAAATCACTATAGGGCCCAACCAGGCCAGACCTGGTCCAGACATGGTCCTGACTGGCACCAGCTTCTCCTGCTGTTGTTTGTTGCCATTATACCACCATGACCCTCAACAGTGGTTGCTTCACACACACACACACACACACACACACAGGATGCGTACACATCTGTCTTCCTAAATCATCAACAAGCGTTCCACTTGCCCAGCCAAACCAACAGTCAGTAGGGAGGATACCATTTATACTGAGGCTTGATTCATTTACCCACCCCAGGCGTATTGCACACGTCCCCAGAGTTCAGTTTAGGCCTGGCAATGATCTTGAGGATGTTCTATGGCCAAAGGCACAAATACAAGATCACTTTTCCTCCTCCTTTACAGTTTTTCCAAGGTATCGTTTCTACATCACAAAATAACAGCATGATTCTTGTGTAGGGTCTAGCGAAACAAAACTGGTTACAAGACAGAGGATACAGCTACTCCTCATGCAGTAAAACACTACCCAGTCATGTCTGTAAGGAGACACACATCTCTTCACCTGTGTAATTGGGAAAGTTGTCAGCCCCTCTACCCCTAATTAGACTACAATGATGTCTAGAAATGGAACAGTCTAAAAGAGGAGAGACTGCGTGTCTGTTCATGCAGCAAATTGGCCATTAGATATAAAGAGATGAGCCAGTAAGACGCATGCAAAGGGCATGGAGGGTGGGGTCGCGGGGTCACGAGTGACAAATGAGCACATCAAACCCCAAAATACATCTGAGCGTCTGTCTCTGTTTAAACACATATGCACAGCCATTTCACTCTGTAATTTCACGTTTGCAATTAAAACCTCCTGGTGTGTCTCTGGGGTGTCGGGTAATTTACTGAAATAATGCTTTAAATCAAATGCTTCCCTCCTTGACAGCTCTTTCTCTCTCTCTCTCTCTCTCTCTCTCTCTCTCTCTCTGAGGGGGAATCTGTGATTCAGACAAACCACAGTCTGCCATCCTTCACACGTCGTCTGTTGCATTCGCACGCGTTCTCCCCAAATGGCTGACTAATCAGCGACTACAGTGAAAGGATGTCTCGTGCGCCTCTTTCTGAGGGGCGTGGTGTTTACACGAAGTGCTGCCTCCTTTGCGTTTTGACTCACCACTGATTTACGAGGTCATCGGCTCAGGACGCAGGCAGATAAAGAGCAGCTTCGTCAGGTTTAGATTCACACTGCTGGACAGCCGCAAATCTGACACAGCCAAGGAGTGTCAACACTTTGGAATTTGAGGTTAGGGAGGAGATGAGACAGCACTATTGTTTCTCGGCTAACTCAAGGCCAAATGCTTTTCTCTGTTTACACACATGATTATACTCGATTCCTACCCAGTTATTACTGTTTCACAACCACACAATAACTCTGCTCTAATTGGCAGCCAGTGAGTGATTAACTCTCCATATAAACATTTTGTTAAGCATGTGTGTTCATTGCAAAGCTTGCAATTAGCAAATGTTTCTCAATATGTGACTGTCAAGCACTTTTCTATTCCTGCTTGTGTTCTGCTCGCTTGAACTAATACAAATAAGGTTTAATTCAACGCTATCTGACTCTACGATCTTAGCTAAAAGGTTAAAGGTTGTGGCTTTATTCGTCCAGCCGCCTGCCATTGCTGTTTGACCGGGAGAAAAAAAATAAGCGTTCATATCGCAGTGGAATAACAGCAAGATGACACCTTCCACGCCGCCAGCAAACCCTGCCGAACAGTCACCACTTTTCTGGGTGTAATTATCCAGCGAACTCAGTGCACTGTCGAAAAAGGCAGCAATTTTTTTTTAAATAAATAAAGTTGTAAATAACGGTTTGCTTTTCAGTTGCCATCACTTGCTAAGCTGGAACAATATGAACATATTATAAAATCCCACCGTTTCACAGTGGGAAAAAGAAACTCCCAGAAAATTAAACCCATGGCCACCATAAAAGTTAAAAGTAATGTTAAGACATTTTTTCCCCCTGCTTTAATGATAAGAATGTTATATGCGGTCACCGCCATGGTCACAAATTCAAATGCCACCTGCAAATTATTGGCCCGTGGCGAGTTTTTTCTCATCTAACACACACCAGCGCATTGTGTGTTCTGGATCGGCGCTGAAAAAAGAACAGTCGCCAATCTAAGCCAGGTTCAAGCAGAGGACGCCCAGCGTTAGCACATCTGTGAAGCAGCTGAGGGAAGATCTCCCTCCCAAAATGACACTCTCCCGCCTCAGCGAATCGCGGAGCCCGAGGGCGCTTTGGCTAGGCTTCCACAGCACAAACGCCGGGCTTCTGTCCAGACTGCCGACGCGATGTTGAAACGAAGCCTTTCGCCTGCCTGACGTGCGATCGCCGCGCGTAAAAAAAAAAAAAAAATCAACAAAAAAACCTGTAGCGGTTCTTCGGGACTGCAGCGGCTTCGAGACACTTCGTCTGTGTTTTGGTGCAGTCGCACATTCTTTAATTAATCTCTCCCCCGCTCCTCTCCCCGGCGCAACGCCACGCAACAACAATTTGCTAAACTACTTGATGGCTTCAAAAGCTTTAACCAGCCAACTGCGGTCTTCGGTAAATGAGAGCATGGAAAGCGTTAGTTCTAGGTGTGTGGTAGACCTCTTTTCATGATCTTTTTCCTCTGCAGTGTTTGAAGCGTCTGTGTACATGTCGACAGGGGTCAAACTGTTTGTTTGACATGGTGATATCATCGTGAATATCGCGCATTACGGTGGTCTTTTATCAAATAAACTGTCAGCTGCTGTTTGTTTTCATTCTCCTTTGTCTTGAGGTGAGACTGTCACGTTTGGCATGGAAGAAAGTTACTATCTGAAGCAAAACGTCAAAGACTTTTGAAGTCTGTACTAAAATAAGCTATTAAATCCCAGCAGTTTTTAAATATCTGTAACAAATGACCAGTGATCAATCAAAAATGAAGACATAGCAGTGATTCTAACAATAAATAAAATTAAACATCAGTTATGATTGCAGTCACTTTGGTAGAAACATCTACCTTCTCACTGATTAGGTACTTATTTTAGAACATTATTATATCTGTTGTGTTACCATGGTGTAGTGGCTTGGTGGTGGATGTTCTTATAAAATCAGTGCATCAGTCCTGTCCAAGTTGCTGGTGAGTTTCATGTGTAAAGTGACAGGCTGAGAAGGGTGTGTCACCCCAGACTATCCAGCCAGCAGAAGCAGGGAAGAGCTGAAAGATGGCTGCCCCAAATCACACACTGCAGCACAACTCTAGCTGCAGCCATGCTGCTGTGTTTCTAATTAATGAATTGTTCTAAAGTCACACACTAAGACACAGACACACACATACACACACATACAGTTCTGCTAAATAAGATCATCACTGTGGTCTAATAGAAGGCATTGGAGTGAACATATGCAGACAACACAACGCTTCCACTGATTCAGACTTGCATAACGGCAGGCCTTTAAGTGGAAACAAGCAGCTTTTGGGTTTCGGCATCAAAGCCATTAATAAACGACGGATAACCAGAAGCCACCCTCCAGCCCAGGCCAAACCAAACACACAATTAGACACATGCCAAGCACTGCTGGAAAACGGCTTTCAGTACTGCTCAAATTCAGCACAAGTGGTTGTTGAAAACCTCAACCCCAAGCTAATGGTAGACAACATTGCTCAGTCCCCCTATGAGGACATCACAGGCCGCAATTCAAGCAGAAACATCCCCTGTCCCATGTTTCTGCACGTTTACATATTCAGATTTGTAGCAGTCTTGTTCCTCCTGTATTGCTGATGGCAGAAAAGGGGCTTACCTCCACCGCAGACATAGCAAGGACAGGCATGGACCTGAAAACGCAGGCAGAACAACATCTGACAAATAGCCTTTAGTAATCAGAATTCATTTGTTCACTTGATGATGCTCATGAAGCGCATCGTGCCTGCTGTTTGCGTTGTACACAGGGTTCTACGGCTAATGATTGCGATTGATTGGTTATAGATAATGCAGAATGACTACACGGGCGTCAGATACGTCAGGACCCACCCATTCATACTCAATGTCCCGTGTCAGTATTTATTAACGTTTCTGATTGGAAGTCATAACATTGTCACTTTAGTTACTGGTGGGCCTGCAAAGCCCCAAGTGTGGATTTACACAAGAAAAATGATGAGAACATACGTTTAACACATGGACGCATAGCCAGCAGTTTTCAAGTCTAAAAAAAGCATCTACAGACTGTTTATTTTAGCAAGTCTTTTTGACAACAGGCTAATTATTGTTTATTGTTTTAGCATGAAAATATGTGAGAGGCTGAATAATTTAAAGCGAATTTGTTTGAACCCAAATTTGATCATGTCTGTACAACAGTCATATTGTATTAATGTTTTAATTTGCTTTTATGTACCCAAATATCCAGTGATCCTGTTTTCTTGTGCTTGTGCCACTACTAATAGTGGATCCGATATGATGCCCATTGGAGACCACAGACGTCCTAATGATTTAATTTAAATGAATGCAAAATATTTGGTTTCAAAGAGTTTCCATTACTATGCATTTCACTCTGAAGGATCACATTACGGCACTTTCAATCTTTTGTGTACTGTGTCCCTTTGATCCGAGTGCGTTACATTTAGCTGGAGTTTGGGCCATATGACAATGAAAATAGTCTGCACTTTGTACAGCCTGCCAAGGTGAAGCCTACTGAGGTTTTGGAGTGCGTTTTCCTTTGTGCTGGGATGTCCAGCAGGCTGAGGGGCCGGCGTTGACTTAATTAAAACTCGCATACTTTTTTTTTCCCTCTGAAAAGTATGACAAAGCACGTGAAATAAATTTTAAAAACCCTAAACCTTGTAAAAGCTGATGAGAAGAGTGAGTGGAATGAGCTGGAGACAGCTGAGAGTGTTCTGCAGCTTGATCTGTAATGTCATGGAAACAGACAACAACAGACAACTTAAATCAAGCACTTCAGTACTCGTAAAATAGTGTAATTCTAGGAGAGACAATTATGGTCACCTAACCTTCTCTTGGTGAATCACAAGGGGATGTGTGTCTCTCTATATAGAGAAGTTTATAATGACTTTCAGCCTGCCATTTTCTTTTGTGTTTTTTTTTTTTTTTCCTTGGTGAGGTTGAAAACAGGGACCCTTTTGTATGTCAAACCTCACTTTTCAATAGTGCTCCAGTAAAACTACTCCCGGATCATGGTATTAAAATCACAGGGCCAGCAAAATGCTTCCCTCTCATGCTGTCTGGAAGCGATCCTAGCCGAGGAGGTGCACCACATCTTACAGCAGGCTGCGTGTATCTTTCTGTGGTGATGTGTGCGCGTGTGTGTTTGTGTGTCTGTCTACGATCATTTACAGAGGCTTAATCCACATTAAATGGAGAATGTATTTTGTGAATCAGTTTTACTGGTCGCACGTCCCTGTAGCCAAACGGGTCACATCCGGGTAAGGAAGCTGTACCAACAAAAAGACCACACACATTTATAAGGAAGAGTTATTAATATTTAAGATCACAGATTTCGGCTCATTTATCAGATGTGATTATAAGAGTTATATATGTATGTTAAGTGTAGGGAAATCAGATATTCAACCTGACACAAAGGCCTTTTGGTAAGTATTTGTTTACTCTGTTGACCAAAACAAGCATACATGTGACTAAGAGGGACAGAGCATCATCTAGATGATATCCAAAATAAAATAGGCATAAGCTTTAATTGAGTGATGGTTAGTATCGTGTTATTAACAGACACCATTCGTACTTCAGGGTATTTTTATGGCCGTTTAAAAAGCTATACATATCCTAAAAATATACTATTTAAAAAATGCTTGACATTTACAAGTGACAGATGGGGTCCTAATGTTTGGTGCAACACACATTTTTATGCAATGCAATATTAAAAAAAAACAAAAAAGATAGAAAGACTCTGGTTTTCCATGGTCCAGAAATTGACCTGCTATCATAAGGGGGTTCAGATCATATATGATGAACATGGAGCTCAAATCAAAGTGGTAGAAGGTAATGCAAGACCATGGAAAATCAACCAGAGAGCAAGAGGAAGTCAGAGAGAAAAGGAAGCCTTGTGAAATGGGTGCATGATCGATCTGAAGACTTGCAGCATGGATGACCTAAATAATGAAGTTCAGGTTTTGATATAAGTGTTACTGCTAGTGAAGGACCCTTTGATGTTAATGGAAACCACTGGTCAGCAATCTGCTTTACAGCACTGACAAATAACACCTTCCTCCAGTATGCCATTGAAAGTTAAACCACAGGAGAAACACACTCGTTCCATGTGCTTGTTCAATGCAAATAAAAAAAAGCTCTCCTCATGATCTTCAAGGGCATTATGGGTAGCATGTGGCACAGGCATTTGCTGCTCATAACAATGACCCAAGTTTCACTAATGCTACTGGACAATGGTCACATAAAAAAAAAAAAACAAAAAAAAAAAACAACAACAACATGTCTTTTGAAGAAACCACATCACAATTCAGCCATACATTAATAGAGCATAGGTGGCCCAGCAGAAACACCCACATGGGGAGTGTATCATTATTTGTAACAGAGGTTCCCCTTACATGTAGACTAGGTTTTAAGTCATGCATTAGGCAGCCAATGCAGGGTTCTGTTTCTAATATGGACCTCCACAATGGCCTTCTCCACCCCCTCCCTTCCATGTTTCTCTCTGCACTTCTTGCTTTGAGCACGTTTCACCTTTGATTTCTGCCTGGCGTTTTCTTTTATTCTTTCTTTTCCTTTCCTTTCTCTCTCTCTCTCTCTCTGTCTTTCTTTCTTTTTTTATACGCTCATTATATCATCTGTGGGTAAAAGACAACCTTGTGAGAGGGTTATCCGGTACTGATGCAATGCACAATAACACAAAACATCCCCCGCGGTGCAAAGTGGGAACAGAAAATTGGCCAGACAAAAGATGCGGCGGATTTGATGGGCTACAGAGGTTGGCTGCCTTTTTCCTTTGCTTTTTTTTTCCAGCCTTTTTTCCCCTCCTTTTCAAGCCATACTAGTTTCATATCTGAGCACAGCTAAGGTCAGCGGGCATTACAAAGGCATTGTAGATGTAGACTGTGGAGGGATACAGAGCACTTCAGCAGTGTTACTCGATGAGGCGGGACCAATCTCCAGGTGATGCGCTCCTGAAGCCTTATTCGCTCTGTGGGACTTACGGTCGCCGCGTGATTGACAGCTGTAATATACGAAGGATAATTTAGAACATAAACAGTACACGGTCATACAATAAGACGACATGTGGGAGACAAGAAGCACTAACAGATGTGAACTTTGCCATTTTCAAAAAATGTACAACAGAATAACAACTTCCTTTTTATTAGCTTAAAAAAGAGCTAAGATCATTTCTCCCAACACACACACACACACACACACACACACACACACACACACACACACACACACACCATATACCCATATGTTTATGTTCTTTTATGCATATGGACCTACTTTAGTCTAGGTATATCTCAAACAGATCCTTTCTTCTGAAGTTAAGGGGAGAGGAGGAAATGTAAGTTATAAATAGGAATCAAAAGAGCCCTCCCGTTTACTGCAACAGGATGCCAGACACACCGACATCTTTGAAAGTATGAGAGCTTTGAGCTTTTTACAAGACAGGTGAAGGGAACACATGTGTTAAATCACCATACCCGCCTGGCCTTGGTCAGCCCTACCATAAAAGAAAAGAGATTACAAAGAGTTCTAATGAAGACAGTGATCAAAGCCTGTAAGAGTAATATGTAGCAGGTGTTTTCAAACCTTCAGCACCGAAGAGGCTGCAGTGTATGTCTTTTCCAGACGTGTCCTTTTGTCTTCAGCTGAAACGAATAACTAGCAGAGTGCTTCTCAACACTCTCCCAGGAAGATTACGAGGTATCTACTGACCTCAGGAGTGCCGTGGGACTTTCTGCATGTGTTTAATATAGAAATGTTCCTACTTACACCTTCACAGTTCAGAACGCAGTCCGTGAAACGGTGACCGGCACACGAGTTTTGGGGGCCCCTTGAGAAGCACCTGGACGTAGGCTAAAATCAACGAGAGCTGAAAAAGAGTTGAAAGAGACTTGGCAGGGTTTAGTCCTGGAATATGTTCAAAGATGTGTTTGTGTTTTTTATGTGAGTTGCAAAGTGCCACATCTGATATTTTGAAGGTAAAGTAGGCTGTAGCCTGGTGGAGAAACAGATTCTTAATACCAGCAGTCTGTCATGAATATGATTTTCAATGAAGGCTTAAGATGAACTGACTCGTTTATATTTGATGTATAAGCAAAAATAAAAACCAAACAACCCCCCCCATAGAAACAAACAAACATCCCATAAAGGGAATTAGCACTTCAATCAGAGGTCTGCTCGGATCTAAGATATTTTCATAACTTACTGTAGTGTGATGTAAAAAAAAGAAAAGAAAAAGAAAAAAACGTATTTTCATGTTTTCAAACTTTGTTAGACATTGTTTCCTCATTACTCATAAGTTTTAAATTAAATGAACAAAACGTCGTTTAAGTACAGGACATTCACATATCACGACTTCCGGTTTGAGTCAAATTACAAGCATGGGTTTTTCCTGGCGCTTAGCACTTGGGACATGTAGTCTATCTGACACTGCGTCTTGCTAACATTTTAAAATCACTCGCAATTACACAAGAAATCAACGCACGTCTCGACACAGATTTGCTACATTTTAGGATGTCATTCCAACCGTTGTTTTTATACACGAAAAAAAAAATCTATTTAATTTGAGGAAGTGAACACAAACTACATTTCCCACGCTGATGCATAATGAAATCGAGGCAGTGTAAACAGTACTTCAGGAACATGAAAAGATCGGATGACAGTGAGAGGGAAAAGAGGAGAAAGGTATCGCTTGTAGTTTTCTCTCAGTTCGCCCAACGCCACATACAGTTGCAGAGTTTCTAAGGAATGTTTCTGTGTGTCCAGACTGGTATTGCACGCGCTGTTTCGTTTCGTGCGTGGCTTTTCAAGCTTACGCATCTTCCATGCTGGCGTTTTCCTTATGTTTGCCTTTCTCTTATATGACATTTCTTTATACTCACATATCGGCAGTTCGCTAATTGTAGCCCGTGACAAACTGTTAATTATGTCTGTGTTTCTGACATCTGTCACGAACGAGGTGTGCAGATGATTATTGTTTGCCAGCATCTAAATCCAGTCTACAATGCATAGTGTTGCCCCAGCAGAAATCGTGACAATGAATGACAACACGCACATAAACCGTTTATCCCGTTTACCAGTCGCACAGAGACAGATAGACAAACTATCTACCTTGTACAATGAAATCGCAGGAAATCACAACCACGTGAATTTTTATGTTGGGTTTTGGAACACGAATAATATTCACGGTTTATTGCCGCGAGTTATTCGAAAAATCTGCGATATAGGCCTAGATTATAGACACATTCCGTCAGCAGGTTGAACCCAGAGTTCAGTGAGTTCAGTCACATGTTCACATCTTCTCACCATATCGCTTTATGATGTTTTGTAGGGCAATTGTCTAAACTATATCGCAGAGTAATAGTACATTAGTACATTAGTAATACATTAGTAATAGTATAGTAATACATTCAGACTTAAACAGCATTTTATACTTTGCTAGTCCATTGGGCAAATTTTTTGGACGTGCCCATGGGCTTGAATTTCGTGTTGCATATGTTTCACCTATATCCCAGTCCAGGCAGTATTGTAGAATGTGAACTAACAGATTTGTGGTTAAACTAGTTAGTATTAGCTGGTTTGAATGATCACATTTTGTTTCAAAGTCACAATATTAAGGATTGACATTTCCTGCCCTGGCTTGGTCAGGAACTGTTTTAAATCCTGAGAGACAACAAGAAGAGCTGGTGGTAACAAATAATTACAGTGTGTGCATTTCTTCTTCATTTAAAAACCTAGACACTGTATAACGGACTCATATTTCAAGCATGACCCATTTCAGGCATTTTCACTGTGGTGTATTTTGGTAGTTTTAATTAATCTGAAAAATCTGTTTGCAATCTGTAAAATAAATGTTTTATGTATTTTTCTTTAGGTAAAAGCCCTCCGTTTGGAAATGCATTGTTTTTTGTGTTTGAATTTGTACTAGATAAATGTTATGTGCTGCTCAAGCTTAAACACAAGGCATGTTTTATGACAACCACCCAGGAATTACGTTTGGTGTCAGATTCTTCACTAAGACCCATAAATTAATCATAAATTAATCAAGCTGGTGTTAGTCACTTAGTAATGCAGTATTTACACTATAACTGAGACATTTAAACTGCACTTTGTGATCTTGTAGTGCTTTCAGGTAAAAGTTTCAGTCATTATTGTAGGCTCCTACAGTAATCGCTCGTGCCCTAGGGTGCTGCAGAAAGTTAATGCTAGAGCTGTAACTGGTTGTCACTTTTATAATAGGATCATTAAGGCCACCACCAATCATTATTAGTGAAAAAGGCACATCAAAATTTCAATCAAAAGACCAGTTTCTGCCATAACCTCTCCGTCACCCACATTTTAAGTAACGGTGCAATTAGCACATTATCTGCAGTGACCATAATGGCATGAGCAAATCAAGCAAATATATGTAGCCTCAGAGTAAATTGCTATAGCAGTGCTATAATACTGAAAGGCAATTAGTGGGATTTAAAATGTTATATTCGCAATTACGCTGCATCACTTGGTATTTGCAGAGTCAGCGTTAGGCTAACTGTGTCACTTGTGTTGATACCCTGCTCTTTGGAGGCCTGTAATTTTGCAGCAGAGAAGAACTGTGCCCTCCGACTCCTTCTGTGACTCTGTTGTTTTCTTGGTTTTCTTGTTGTTACTTCTCATGTCCCAGCCAGGCCTGGAAGGCTTTAGCTGTCAAAACAATGTGGTCGCTGGGTTGTTGTTTTTTTCCCATTCTCGTTGAGGATTCCTGTGACTTTTGCAGATTATTATGGGTGGGAGAGAATAGGAGTCACACTTATTAACACGTATTTGGAGTTAATGCAGGAAGCCTGGTTTTGCCGGACATATTTACTATTTTCTTTTGGCATTGAACCGGTCACTTGGCTCCCACTGACCACACCCACCAATATTTCGGCAACATGTGTTTACTATAGTGGTGGTTGTTTAGCACTTCTGAAGTCAGTTAAAATATCTAACCGTACTAGCTAACCGATGTACTGTGTGTGTGTGTGTATAATTAGTGGGAATTATGAAGAGTGGTGGCTTTATGAGCAGAGAGAACATTTTTCATTGTGTTTTTATGTAAATAAAGTCAGAAGAAAAGTTCCAGTTAAAGCAGAGTGATAAGAACTACCAACACTCCTAGTTCTGACAGGCTAATGTTGAACTTTATTTAACTTACTGGTCTGTGTGAAGTTCCACACATCTTACTAAATGAGCCACCAAAACAGAGCAGTAGTTTATACAAACCACAGACAACCATACACAATGTACAGAAAACATACACAACAATATATGATGTACAGACAACCATACACAATGTACAGAAAAACATACACAACAATATATGATGTACAGAAAACATACACAATGTACAGAAAACATACACAACAATATATGATGTACAGAAAACATACACAATGTACAGAAAAACACCTCACGTTTAAGGCCACATAAAGTGGCGTTTTTCCCCCTAACGCTGTGTTCCTTCTGAGGCATTTGCTCTCAGCAGCAATGTTTCTATTCTAATAATAAAATGATCTGAGGACCCGTGTGTCTCCTGTAGGCCGCAGTAGATGTTCCGAATTCACCATCCAAGCTCTTTCTTCATACCTCGTTTTCTTGTCCATATCTGTGTTTCTCTCCATCTCTCCACTCCAGTCACTGATGGCGCATATGTTTGGACCGTGTCTGACAGCAACTATGTAGGACGTGGTTCCTCCTGTTTATTACAAAGAACAGCAAGCACCAGATGATCCACACGGCTCACAGAGAACTGATGGTAGCTGGGGTGCAGACAGACAGGCAGACAGACAGACAGGCAGGTAGGCAGGCAGGCAGACAGACAGACAGACAGGCAGGCAGACAGACAGACAGGCAGGCAGGCAGGCAGACAGACAGACAGACAGACAGACAGGCAGGCAGACAGACAGACAGGCAGGCAGACAGGCAGGTAGGCAGGCAGGCAGACAGACAGACAGACAGGCAGGCAGACAGACAGACAGGCAGACAGACAGACAGACAGGCAGGCAGACAGACAGACAGGCAGGCAGACAGACAGACAGGCAGGCAGGCAGGCAGACAGACAGACAGACAGACAGGCTCTAACTCTTTTTCTCTCTTTCTTCCCCTCTCTTTCTCCCAATGAACAAAAGAATTAAGGAATGGGAACATATATGGCAAAACCACTGCAGAACCACAGATTATTCAAGAAAGGAGCCTGGTGATTATGCATGTGGCTTGTTACAGTAAAAAACTGATGCACTTTATCATAGGAAGTAATAAGTGGAGACATGTTTGCAGTTATGCCCAGCTATGTGGGCACACACACGGACATGTTCTCCCATGTCACAAAAGAGACCGTGAGCGATTCGTCTTTTAAAGCTATTTTTCCCCCTCATAAATGCCTTGTCCTCTTTTCTGCTTTGCAAGAGATTTCCGAGCCATATGTGGTACATATGCCCGACAAAGCCCATTCTGATTATTATGCTATACCATGAAAAGGCATGTCGCTGGCTAATAGACCATTAAAGGGTGACTTCATCTCTAAAGAAATGCCCTTACGTGGTCCTCTACCCATAGAATTGCTGTCAGCGTTATTATTTGATCTAAGAACACCGGACAATCAAAGTTGCTAGTTTGAACTTAAACGAAGCCAGCCGTGTAGGCCCAATTAAAGCATTTTACCATAAATACCATAGAGTTTATTGGACATGCTGTTGTATGTATGGAGACTCTCATGGATGTTTTTCACTGAAACGCTGGGCCTCAGAGAAGCCTGTTCTCCTTCTCACCCCCATCTGTTATCGTAAACACACTTTATAACTTCACACTTGTAACCCTTGTCGAAGGGTCCACTGGTTCTTTTGGCTGTTTGGCTGTCTCTTCTGATGTCTCTTCTGTTTGATCCCTTGCTGACAGGATAACCCTCGTTCTGTGTTGAAATGTGCTTTTGACACACTAAGGAGGGCATTAATAATAATAATAATAATAATAATAATAAAAAAAAGGAGAGAAGGGAGATAAAGGAGCCAAATCCACCCCCCCACTTCTTCCTCGAATGGAGCATAAGTAACAACAGCGGAGGGTTGCCAGATGTTTCAAAGCTTTTTACTCCTCCTTGTCTATCAGTCGAAGTGGTCTTGGCTCGTTGGCTTCCTTCTCTCGTGTGTTTGCCAGAGCAAGCTGTTTAGGCTATTTAATTCCTAAACACTCATTAAAATGGTTTGTGTTCCCCTTGGCAATTCTGTTAAATTAACAACTAGCTGGGGCTACAGACTGATTATGTGACCACACAGCCTGTCTTGGTTAATCGATCCCCCCCCTCCCGCCGGGGGGGGGCGCGCCGGGCCGGCGGGCCGGGGGGGCGCGGGGGGGGGGGGGGGGGGGGGGGGGGGGGGGGCGGGGGGGGGGGGGGGGGGG
>JAOYMR010000010.1:18865506-18877067 GCA_025802075.1 Tenebrosternarchus preto | reverse complement strand
CATGATGGATCTTTTTTGACTATCCTCATCTGATCAGACCTCATGATGGATCTTTTTTGACTATCCTCATCTGATCAGACCTCATGATGGATCTTTTTTGACTATCCTCGTCTGATCAAACCTCATGATGGATCTTTTTTGACTATCCTCAGCTGTCAGTACTAATGAATTACTGTTTTCAACGACTAGCAGCTGGGATCCTATTTTTATAAAGGAAAGTGTGTCTGAGTAATAATTCAGACACAAAATTAAGACAAATGAGCAAAACCAGCCTGAAGTTGATCTTAATTCTTTGTGTCCTACAGAAACATCACTTTCACACCTCATCTTAAGGCTTGTATAGATGTGATAACATTGTTGATACCAACAAGTGTTTGTGTATCTGCCTCTCATAGTACCCCTTTCATTTGTCATATGTTTGTCCTCTCAAAGAGTTAATTGCATGTTTTAAAGTTAAATTTACTGTAAAAATATAGACAATTGAATAATTACTTCACTAAATATCAGACAAATGAGATTTTAAGTAAATATCTGCTGTGAGATTTTCCTGTTGCACTTCTCCCTGACTTCATTTTTATGTCCAGTTTCTCTTTGGACTTGGATCAGAGACAATAATAAAACGGGAACAATCCTGTGTCTCATTTCTACTGATCTAGAAACAGCCATCAACCTGATGTGTGATCAGATGTGGTTAGATGACTTGAAAGGGTGGTTTTTGATTTTTGGTAACACTACTGATTTAGCAACAGCCATTATTTGAATGGATGGTCCTAGGTCAGCACTTTCTCTCTGAGAAGATTTGACTTTAATGATCTTTATGCATATGTGAATACTTTGGCCTGTGAAACATCATGAGTTTCTGATCCATTATTCTCTGATCCAGAACGTTTGCATGTTATCTGGTAATATTTGTACCCGTACAGGTGTGAGTATTTGTACCCTGCATGCATCACCGCGGTAACTGATTTGCCAGCTGACTTTTGTTCCTGGCAGGTAATAACAGGATGAAGAATGTGTCTTTCTTTCTCTCTCACCAACAGGAGTTGTCATTCTGTGCCAGAAATCCTGTTTTTTTTATCTTTATTGGCGCTCGGTGTCATAGGTGCTGGGCGTTTGAAGCCTAACGCACAGCAGAGATGGTGTTTTGGTGCTGACAGCAGGGGGAAATTGACTTAGAATACAGGCAGAAGATTAGTCATTTCCATACATGGCTGCCCATTGTTTATGGAAAATGAGTTTAACACAAACAGTGGTGTCGTTCGAGCGGGACAGCGGACGTGTGTGTGGCGACCGGGTGCGATTAGGGGGTTGGGAATAATGCTAGAGGAACTTGTGTTCCCAGATGAGATAAGAGCGCGGACTTCAGGTCTTTAGACCCAAATCTGATCATCTCGTTCTTGAAAGCTCAGTTGCCAGACTTCTCATGCTGGGTGGGATTAAACCACTTCCCACTCTCACACTTTCTGATTATGGGCCAGATTAAGAAGATTAAGTTTCAAAATAATTTTTGATTAATAATCTCTTGGTTCTGTAATGAAGCCCATTATATAAATTGGAACTAAATTATACTATAGACGTTTAAGGGAATCCCGCAGACTAAGTTTCCTGAAAGTGTGTAAACGTTGAAAAAAGGGACATCAGATGCACTGAGGGAACACAGGAACAAACGATGAATTGTAAATATGTTCAACCTAACAGAATCCTTTCCATCTGTAGTCTGAGATTTGCATGAGTGGATGGGGGTGTGTCCAGGGACATAGAGGCTGCGCCCTGCTTCCTCTCCACCCCCTGTGTGATGGCGGCCTGGGAGGAGGCGATCGACCGATCGTGCTGCGATGGGCCACGGTCGTTAGGCAGGCCATCATAACAGGGAGCTGCCACTCAACTGCCACAGCCCACTCTGATTGGAGGGGTGGGCGGGACCTGAGTAATGCGAGTGGGCGGGTGCAGAAAGGTCTCTGCATGGAGTAGTGTGGTACTGATTTATTTATAGAACGCATTGTTACACAGTGACTACAGCAAACCATACCAATTATTAAAGAGACATGAGTAAACACAAACAATTCTTCATCAATAATAATAATATAATAACAATATTGTTTTGGGCCGTATTGTTATTTAATGTTAAGGAAATTGTAACACTATGGTGTGACTTCTATTAATTTATGTTGAATTTGTACCTTTATTCGTGAACCTTTACATGCTGATGAACTAAACAAATCTGATCATACATACTGATAAACTGAACACATCTAATTATACATGCTGATAAAATAATCTGATCATACATACTGACAAACTGAACAAATCTGATTATACATGCTGATAAACTAAACAAATCTGATTATACATGCTGATAAACTGAACAAATCTGATCACTGACAAACTGAACAAATCTGATCATACGCACTGATAAACTGAAGAAATCTGATCATACGCACTGATAAACTGAAGAAATCTGATCATACTTACTGATAAACTGAACAAATCTGATCGTACATACTGATAAACTGAACAAATCTGATAATACATATTAATAAACTGAACAAATCGGATCACACTGACAAACTGAACAAATCTGATCACTCTGATAAAATTAACTACACTGACAAATCCGATCAGACTAATAAACCCAGAGAACCGAACTAATTCAAAATGCATCAGTAAATCTGGATCTGACGGATCTGTTTGAGAGAGATTTTCATCCCTGATTTCCAGTTTTTATAACATTCCTTTGGAAGAGGGGTCTGATGCAGAGAGTGCAGGGACTTCGCTGATACACTCACTGAGGATCCTAATGGGTATTTCCAGCTAATTTAGCGGAGAGTCACGGTGTGATTGATATCATGGGTAATGTGCACTACTTAAAGAGGTTATGTGTCAGGAGAGACAGATGACAACCTGCCTCCTCTCTCTGTCTCTTTCACTCCCATTTTGTCTCTTGCTGGTCCATAAATAACTGGAGTATATATGAGTCCCATGTTGGGGCTTCATTTAGATCTCAGTGAGGGAGTTTGAGGACATGTTTTTGCGGGACGATCCAGGCAGGTGTGTGAGCAGGCACGCTCAGGAAGCATGTTCTCTGAACAGCAGCAGGTGTCAGTGGGTGCGGTCACCTGGCAACAGCGCGGGGTCTGGAAACAGAGAGGGTGGGCGCGGCATTCCGGTACGGCCAGTCAACACGCTGGGTTTCCTCGGGAACCTCAGCGTTTCTGCTCTCACCACATTTGTTTAAAACATCAGAGTGCTGTGAGTGACCAGGAAGAGGTTGAGCTAATCCTGTTACTATCTGGTGATATAAAGGACACTCAGTATTTGTGACTGTCTCTTTCTGTCTCTCTCTGTCTCACTCTGTTTTTCTCTCACTGTTTCTCTGTGGTTCTTTCTCTCTCTCTCTCTCTCTCTCTCTCTCTCTCTCTCTCTATCCCTGTGTCTCAGCTGCAGAAGCTGAAACGTTCTCTTTCCTTCAAGACCAAGAGTCTGCGCAGTAAGAGTGCTGATAACTTCTTCCAGCGTCCCAGCTCTGACGCCAAACTCCGCGCTGAACTCCTGTCCGAGGTGAGCGGTAGCACAGGCCACCTGAGCGCCGTGGGCGTGTCCCTGACGGCCCCGCCCACGGTCGCCGCCCTGCCCCCAACTCCACCCCCTCCGGTACCATGTGGCGGGGTTCCCCTGACCATCTGCTCACCGTCGCGGGCTCCCCGGCCGGCTGATCCCACGGCACACACCTTTCTGGAGCACATCTTTAAGAAGCCACACTTCTGTGATGTCTGCAACCACATGATCGTAGGTAAGATCAGACAGCTGCAACCACATGATCATAGGTGAGATCAGACAGTTGCAACCACATGATTGTAGGTAAAATCAGACAGTTGATCCACAACTACATGATTATAGGTAAGATCAGACAGCTGCAACCACATGATTGTAGGTAAGATCAGACAGTTGATCCACAACTACATGATTGTAGGTATGATCAGACATCTGATCCACAACCACATGGTCGTACATAAGGTCAGACAGCTCATCCACAACCACATGGTCGTAGGTAAGATCAGACAGTTGCGGCTCACTGTCACGTTCACCCATGATCTGGCCCTCACGTGCGCCCCTCAAGAACCTAGAGAATACGAGCTGATGGCAGGGAGGCCTCATCCCGAAGGCGCTGAGTTAGGGCTGCTGGAATTCATTTGACGTTGTCTGACTGAGAGATGTTCTGTGTGTGGTATGTGTGGCACAGAAACTACATGTGTTTACCTTGTTCAGGTTTTCCTGGAAGTCACCATATAGTAAAGTATAAAATAAAGTATAAAACGTGTGTCTTGCTGAAGATGAATTTCACAGTGCCCTAGAATGACAGTATAATAGAACTCTACTAATAATGTTACATTTGCCTGTGATTGCTGTGATGTGGGACAGTTCAGAAAAGCTCGTTCAGAACCGAGGCAGGATTGCACTCGAATTAGAGGCCCCTGAATTAGAGGCCCCTGAATTAGAGGCCCCTGAATCGACCTGCGTCGGCTCACGGAGATCCGTGCTGTCGTGGGAACAGGATGACAGGATAACGGCTTTCGTAAGTAGCGCTCACATTCCGTATCGAGCCGACCGATCTGTCAGCAGAACTACGGAACGACGGAACTGTATGCGACTGAGTGCCTGACGCGGGGGTTAAAGGCTGCCCACAAGCATGGCAGATGGTTTTCCACAGCAGCAATGTCAGTTCCCAGGGACATCTGTGTTATCCAGGGACTCACGCGGGCTGCCCGGCTCCAGATGGCTGTTCCGTCCAGATAACAGCCCATCGAAAAGATTTGAGCACCCAACACAGAAAACACACAACACATATGGTTTATGCTATTCTGTTCTACATCCTGAGAACCCATGGTGTATATGGTTTAATCTGTGCTGCATTATGAGAACTGTATAGTGTATATATGGTTTATTATATCTATATTCTGCTCTATTCATGATGTAGTCCTAGGTTTAAAGCATGTCATGTAGACAGAGTCCTGAATAGATCCGTTATGGCGTTTGCAGTGTGGGTGACTCTGCCTGTTATTTCTGCGGGGCTACAAAGAGAAATGTTGAATTTCGTAGAGCCTCTTGTGAAATGCTCGCCACCAACATGTTTATTGTTTATTATTTATTTATTATGTATTATCTGTTGAGTACAAAACATCATGCTGGCAGGCAGAGTGATGACAAAACTTCAAGTTTATCTTAATCAGGTTCATCCATGGCCTTTGTTCACATATAGCAGAGAAGAACCTGAGTGCATGAAGGTTCTGCGTGTGCTTCTGCAGTAGCCAGCGGTGTCCATGGTGAAGATCACCATGTCTTCAGTTACTCTCCTCCCTCGCGGCGGTAGCCAGAGTGAAAGTGTTCATCTTGGTACAGATTTGATGGTTTTGAAAGGCAGAACTGATCCTAGAACAGCTCCCTTGCAGGAGGAGTTTTGCTAAACTCTGTGTCATACGCCTTTTGCTTATGAGTGGGACAGTAATATACATGTAACAGCCAAACGCACCATATGTTTCGCCTCCAGACAGACTTGCAGAGTCCGTATGGTGAAGATAATTTCACACAAACCGGCACAGGCCTCGGGACATCCACGGGGTTTCGGGATATTCCCTGTAATCTAGGGGTTTTCAGGAACCTTGTGTAAAGGGGCCAGTGAGATACTCTGTGCACTGGGCATCGTTCACCATAACGCCACTCGCGTCCCACTTTCATGGGCCAGTGCTGGGAACTTTGCCAGTTAAAACCTCCAGGGACCATACAGAAGAGCGCCGCCCTGTTGACAGAACAAGCAGGGTCTCAAAAACCATCTGTTCCATTCCCATTAGTGGGTTATATGTGGAAATGGCTAACATTTTGTCATTTTGTGTGGTTGGTGTTTTTATAAGGGGCTGTTTTGAGTGGTTGTGATGAGTTGTGTTGCTGTTTGCTGCCAAAACGCAGTTTTAAGAGTTTGGAAGTCTGGGCTTTTCCAGCGTTACAGTCTTGAGTGGTTGTGTCACTGAATTGGAAAAGAGTTGGAAAAGAGGACATGGCGGCCACTGTGGCAGTTAGCACTCTGTTAGCTGTTAGCATACTGTTAGCATACTGTTAGCTGTTAGTGTACTGTTAGCTGTTAGCATACTGTTAGCTGTTAGCGCACTGTTAGCTGTTAGCGCACTTTTAGCTTTTAGCTGTCTGATCTGATCTGACCTGGTCTGATCTGATCTGATTCCAGACACTTTTGGAATTACCGTCACCAGCAGCAAAACGTGAAGGAACCCTGGTTCCCTGTACTAAAACGGGCAGACTGCTTTATCCATCGTACAGATGTCTGTGATGATTTCTTTGACCACATGCAGAAAAATTGGAAATAGAATTTGGAAGCAAAGCAAATGAAAGGGACTGATCATGTGGAGGTAATGGACTCTCACTGACACTCACGACTCCGTGGAGAGCGTGATGGTGACCAGCTGCAAACATCATGACCTTATGCTGGGAAACCTAGCAAGACATCAAGCTTTACGTTCAAACACTGCAAGGTTTGAACATGATTATCTTATGTAATTATCTTTCAAACAGTAATGTTCTTTATAATTATACACTTGGATGCCAAGATCAGATAATTTTCTGTTTCTTATGGGCTAAAAACATTAATTGTTTACAGAAGACCATGGCCACAGCTGCCATGAGAGTGTATTTTCTGACACTCCAAGTTCCAGCTCAAAAGAGATGGGGAGACATGCTTGTCTCCATGCAGGCCGATCTCTAGACAGGCCAGTATCTAGATAGGCCAGTCTCCAGGCAGGACGGTGTCTATATAGGCCAGTGTCTAGGCAGGACAGACTCTAGATAAACCAGTCTCTATGCTGGACGGACTCCAGGCAGACCAGACTCCAGACACTGTGATGCACCATCCCAGTCTGCTGTTCCTGTTCCTCAAGGCCAGTATGGCTGTGAGTGAGTGCTGCTTCAGCATGGAGATCTTAGACCAGAGGCCATCAGTGGACCCACCTTATGTGGTGTCACAGCGACTGAATAAATAAGTCTGTAAAAAGGCTGGAATTCTTGGCCCAGCCCTGTGGCGCCCCAGCAGGAGAGAAACCTGCGGCATCTTCCATGCAGACGTCTGGTGCCCAGACAAAAGCTGCTGACGAGCACGGAAATGCGTCACAGCTCTCGAATGGTGCAGGAATGCATCTTGGATCTCAAATGATCCTAACGCTCTCTTTAAGGAGATGTGTGTGTGTCTGTGTGTGTGTAATGGGAGTGTGTATGCTTGTGGATGTGTGTGTGTGTACATGAGTGTGTGTGTGTTCCAATGAGGAGCTGAGAATGTGTTTGCAAGTCCTTGTTTGGGTTTTGATGTGTACAGGTGCATACGTGTGTGTTTGTGTGTGTGTGCGTGTCTGTGTGTCTGTGTGTGTGTGTGTGTTTACGCCCAGCAGATAGATAAAAAGAAAGAGAATGCAGAACCATTAATTAGCTCAGCAGGGGCCCAAGCACAGGAACAGTCCAGATGTCCTCCTGTCAGCACCAGAGGATAGGGGGCGGGGCTAAGGACACAGGAAGATGTAGATCAAGACAAAGGAGAGACTGGCAGATGCCAGAGAGAGACTGGATCGTAACTAAACCAAGATCACATTCCACAAAGAAACATCAGCTCAACCATGACAAAGACTACAGTGCATTTATACAGACAGATATTGGATAATGTCATGTATATGGACAGATATTTGTATAATAACATTTATACAGACAGATATTTGTATAATAACATTTATACAGACAGATATTGGTAGAAAATAATTTATACAGAAAGATATCAGTAGAACAGTTTATACCAATTTATGAACAGGGTGCCAGCCTTGTAATTAATAGTTGTTGATAAACACGAAAACACAGTTATAAACAGACTAACAGTGAATTTATGTACATATACTATGTCTGCATACTATCTACCTCAGTCCTGTACCCTACACACTTCAACTCTGTATCCTACACACTACATACCTCAGCCCTGTACCCTACACACTTCAACTCTATACCCTACACACTACCTACCTCAGTCCTGTACTCTACACACTTCAGCCCTGTACCCTACACACTACATACCTCAGTCCTGTACCCTACACACTTCAACTCTGTACCCTACACACTACATACCTCAACCCTGTACTCTACACAATACCTACCTCAGCCCTGTACCCTACACACTACCTACCTCAGCCCTGTACCCTACACACTTCAACTCTGTACCCTACACACTACATACCTCAGCCCTGTACCCTACACACTTCAACTCTATACCCTACACACTACCTACCTCAGTCCTGTACTCTACACACTTCAGCCCTGTACCCTACACACTACATACCTCAGTCCTGTACCCTACACACTTCAACTCTGTACCCTACACACTACATACCTCAACCCTGTACTCTACACAATACCTACCTCAGCCCTGTACCCTACACACTACCTACCTCAGCCCTGTACCCTACACACTTCAACTCTGTACCCTACACACTACCTACCTCAGCCCTGTACCCTGTAAACTACCTACCTCAGCCCTGTACCCTACACACTATATACTTCAGCCCTGTACATATCATATCCTATACATTGTATAGTTGTAATTCAGCACTCTACGCAGCACTGCGCTGTGTATATATGTTCTGTATGTACTCATGTAAACACTAAGTGTTAATTCAACACTGTTTTCTCTGTGTACATATGCAGACTCTACCCTGGGAGTTTTTCTGCTGTGGTGCAGGAAGTGAGTTGCCAGTGAGTTTTACTGGCCATAGTATTTATGACATCCAGAAAACAACAGCCAAACAGCACATCTGAAAGAACAGCCTGGCCATACAGCACATCTGAAAGAACTTCCTGGCCATACAGCACATCTGAAATCAGTTTCACCCATGATGTGTAGCTGCTGCACTCTGGAGCATGTAATGAAACATGCGTGGTGATGAGAACATGTTATGGACCACATGTGGTGATGAGAACATGTGATGTAGCATGTGGTGGTGAGAGCATGTGATTTAGCACATGGTGGTGAGAACAAGTGATTGTGCACGTATAGTGATAAGAACATGAGATGGAACCCATTTGCTGAGGAGAGCATGTGATGGAACATGTGCGGTGATGAGAACATGCGATGGAACACATTTGCATTCTTGTAAAGAACATTACATTCTACAAACAAAAGCATGTGTGAAGTAGAAAAGAATCGTTACCTAGATAATGGAAGCATGTAATGAGAGGGCAGCATGTAACACAATGGAAGTGTGTAACATGATGGAAGCATGGAACACAATGCAAGCATGTAACGGCATGGATGCTTGTAACAGATTGGAAGCGTGTAACAGAATGGAAGCATGTAAGGGAATGGATGCTTGTAACAGAATGGAAGCGTGTAACAGAATGGAAGCCTTGTAAAACGCATAGATGGAAGTGCCAGGGCTGTACAGTTCCCAGGTACACTGGTGTTCTCGGCATGTCCGAGCGGCTAAAGACCGGTGTGAGGTTTAGAGAGCATGGTGTGAGGTTCAGAGACACATGTAGTGCAGCCACTCCCTCTGGATCCACTGTCCCACTGTAGGCATGTGAATGGCTCCCCAGTGCACTGTGGGTAACGAGGGATTAGCCATGCTAGCT
Source organism: Tenebrosternarchus preto (assembly GCA_025802075.1). Classification (NCBI taxonomy): domain Eukaryota; kingdom Metazoa; phylum Chordata; class Actinopteri; order Gymnotiformes; family Apteronotidae; genus Tenebrosternarchus; species Tenebrosternarchus preto. Next base: position 18,867,404 of record JAOYMR010000010.1, on the reverse strand, counting down.
CAGCTCCACACATAAACCTGCAAGGTTTCACTAAGGGAGTGAATGCACTTTGAGATCAGACAGTGGGAATCAATGTACTTTAAGGCAAGATCTGATCATGAAGCTAGAGTTTATGGATGATGACTATTGTTATTATCATTAATACTAGTAACAACAACAACAGTAATAATACTTCAAACCTCAGTGACAGCTTGGTTTGAAACACCATGCTTCAAGTCCATTGGTAGACAATCTTCTAGACTATTCTCTGTCCTGCTCCAAGATGAAGGAATGAACATCCACTGGCTGTCCAGACAGCAGAATCCTTTACAGTCTTCAAACACAGACTACAGACTAATCTATTTGTAGAGTATCTCAATGACCATCAATGCTGTACTTATGGAATTTAATACCACTGTTGAATATCTGAAGCTCTAGCAATTATTTCTCTATATTGTTTTCATTGCACTTATTGTTGTCTGATAGACTTTATTCTTAGCACTGATTCTTCTGATTCTTCTAGGATCAGCACTGATTCTTCTGATTCTTCTAGGTTCAGCACTGATTCTTCTAGGTTCAGCACTGATTCTTCTGATTCTTCTAGGTTTAGCACTGATTCTTCTGATTTTTCTAGGTTCAGCACTGATTCTTCTAGGTTCAGCACTGATTCTTCTGATTCTTCAAGGTTCAGCACTGTTTCTTCTGATTCTTCTAGGTTCAGCGCTGATTCCTGTATTTTATCAGTGTTCTAGTTCAAAGCTGTCTTGCACTACAATCTACTGAACAGGCTGGGACACATTCAGTAAATGACAAAGAACTTTTGTAAGTTGGACTGAATAAGAGCCCCCGCTGAATGCAAAAAAAAAAAAAAAAATCATAACAACAATAATAATAACAATAACAATAATAATAATAATAAAATAACATTTCAAAGAAACACAATAAGTGAATGAATCAATGAATAAATAAATAAATATCCAGAAGTAGGAGTTAAAGGTGAGTGAAAGTGTTTAGATTTAAACCTGGTATCTGTAGGAGAGAACGTCCCAGAGGGTTGTGGCAGCAGCATTAAAGAGTATTAGAACAGTATTAGAACAGTATTAGAACAGTATTAGAACAGTATTAAACCACCATGCCACCTGTAATTGACAGCATAATTGTCATACATTTTATCTCGTTTTTTGCCGTCTTTTGCAGAGGCCCATTTAATGTAATGGGAAACTTGTGCAACGAGGATGGACCCTTTTTACATTTGATGAAGAGGTGGTACAGAAAATGGACAACATGTTTGTGAAATGAACGATGCAGTAAATGTAACCTGACAGTTCAGCTGTTCACTCAGATGCAGTAAATGTAACCTGACAGTTCAGCTGTTCACTCAGACTCTGTTTAAGCACATTGTAAACTCTGTTTAAACATGCTGAGATTTGTCACTCAGTGTCCCTCTGCACCATCTTCCAGAACGTCTGAACACACTACTGAGTGGCTTTTTGTCAGTCCTGTGTGTTGAGCAGTAAGAAATGTACTCAAGAACTATGAGAAAACCCAAAGAAATGTACAAGATAACAGTAAAGTCTACACACACTATATAACAGTAAAGTCTAGACACATAATAGTAAAGTCTACCCACACTATATAACAGTAAAGTCTACACACACAATATTTCACCCACATACTTTCTTTTGAAACTTCTGTGACAGAATGTTCTGGTATAAAATGTTCTAATGTGGTGGGTGGGGTGTGTGTGTGTGTGTGTGTGTGTGTATGTTACTTTCTTAGTACTGACCAGTCTGCTGTGATGAGTTTAAGCTCATGTCCAGTCTACCAAGGGAACAGACAGGAAGTGATGTCATTAATCACTATGACTCACTATGAGCAAGAGAGAGAAGGACAAAAAAGATGGGCAAAAAGAGAGGGGG
>JAOYMR010000010.1:18833939-18853421 GCA_025802075.1 Tenebrosternarchus preto | reverse complement strand
ATGGTCTGTATTTATTTTACATTTTTTTTACCAGAAACTTGGCCTGTAATTCTTTCCTCCAGTTTTTATGACTTTTGTTGTTCTTTTACAGAAGATAAATGAAGCTTGTAGCAAGTTTATACCAAAAGAAAAGGTAAAGTGCCATAATCGTGGTAAAAAATTAAAGATGAAAATCTTCAGCAGGCTTTTCCCTGGACCCACTCCTAAAGACAGCTGTAAGAAGAAAGCAAATCTGTGCTTGTAATAACAGCAACTATCCAAATGCAAAATAAAAGTCATTAAATACATATTAAACATTATCAATACTGAATATTAATACCCTTTGGCACTTTTTAGTAAATAAAAGGCTCTGTAGTAAGAAATTTTCAAAATAAAAGTTTGTATAACCTATGCAATTGATCTGTTGAGTCTAATTGTTATTCTGTCTCACTGGTGATCTTAATTCTATTTCAAATAAGACACACATTCACAAAATGGTGTGCAACAGCATTTCTATTTTAAGATACCAAAGCCAAATGTAAAACCTCTTTGATTTATTTAAACCAAACGTACAACACTGCAGTAGTGAGTGACCACGAGCAGAGAGGAAGAGCTCGAGTGTGCAGGCAGGATGCAGTGGGGAGATAAACACAGAGACCCGAGACTCAGAGCATCAGCTTCTCCTGTTGTCGAAGAAGGCAGACATGAACAATTCAGTGCTTCAACTCTCCTTGCTTCTGGCCTGCTCTGGTAAGGTGTTTTCACTCTGCTTTGGGTCAGAACCTCACAGTGAAGCAGACCAATTGGATCCACTTTATTTCTTATTTTAAATCTTTGAATCTTATTCTGTGATCGCAGTTTTGATCCAGTCTCATTAGTTTTATGCAAAGGTATAAAGTTAGAAAGATATAGTTTGAGAATATTTATAACTTCACGGTAGTGAATGAAACTGCAAAGGAGATAATGTAAGATAATATAAGATAATGTAAGATAATATAAGATAATGTAAGATAATGTAAGATAATGTAAGATAATATAAGATAATATAAGATAATGTAAGATAATATAAGATAACGTAAGATAATGTAAGATAATGTAAGTAACTAGTAAATGTTTCTGCAGTCCTTACTGTGTGTGACAGGTTGACAAATGAGACTCACCTACAGCAGAAGTTTGAGAAGATATCGATCAGGCTTCAGGACAGTGTGACTGACAGAAACCATGAAAACCACATGCTGGTATTGCTTTTATTTGGACACGACCCCCTGATATTGAAAATAAAGTCATAAAAACTATTCCTACACTGCAAAAAAAATGACCAAGTGAAAACATCTTAAGATCATTTTCTTAAAGAAGTAAAAACAAGAAATAAATGCAACAATCTTATATTCTTATTAGCTCAGACATCATAGTTTTCGGTTCTAAGTGCTGTTACTGTATAAACTATCACTTGGAGCGGAGTGGCTCAGGTGCTTTGTGACTCCTCCACAGCAAGGAGGAGCATTTCCACACGAGTGCTCTATTTGCCAGGAGTCCATGAGGGCAGCCAGGTTTGTGGTCCTGAACGAGATGCAGCAGGTAATGGCAAAAGACTTCAGAAACTCAACCACTCTTTAAAGGTGCCCAGTCATAACACTCTGATCCTCAAGTCCAGTAGGTGCTGTAAGATCATTTCTGTAACATCTGTATAATTGTATTTGCTTGCTGTTTGTTTAGCACATTATGTGATAGTTTTTTTTCTTGGCAGAAAATCGATGACTTTTGCAGTATAATGAAAGCTGTTCATGACCAATGTATAAGTAAAGCAAAGATATACCAAGATAAGGTGATTCACGCTCTTTTTCCTGGAGGGCCCCAAGTCATCTGCAAGTCAATGAAGATGTGTAAATAACTGTGTTTACATCACAACACTTACATCACAATGAAGATGTGTAAATAACTGTGTTTACATCACAATTGCAAAAATGTTATTAATATTAAAAGTCATAATACATTTCTGCAACTGGATGTCTGCGAATGCAGTAATTTGTACACATCGTTGTGTGGTTTTAAAAAGAAATGATGAAATAAATTATTTACAATTATTACGCCTTGTAATTACTAATAAAAATGTACTTATCTTATTTAAGATGTTGCTCATGTATAGCATACTATATTAAGTATACTGTAGTTTCTCATGTATAGTATGCTATATTAAGTATACTGTAGTTTCTAGCTAGCATTGTAAACAATGTGAGCTGATCATAAAGATCATAAAGACTGTGAGTAGAGCAGGGTTACACCATGGGGCTCTATGAGAATGTCAGCATAAGTGTAAAGTTACTGTTTGAACATTGCTGACCAGTTTGACACGAATTTCATTCAGCACTTCAAAGACAGCAATACACACTTAAACCAACAACAACAAAAAATCCACACAACCCCCCCACTCCCCCCCCCCACCCAAAAAAAAAAAAAACACATACTGGTTGCCCAGTGAAGTTTAACTGGTTGAGCTGAAATAAATGCTGTAATTTCATCATTTCAGTGGGCTATGCTTAACGAGAAATGCATAGATAACAAACAACCAGATAACAAACAACCATGAACAGCAAACCAGAATGATGAAAATCTTTACCTAAAGTAATCAAATAATGAAAGCTGTGTTAACCTCAACCGATCTGCATATTTCTCCTGAATTTAATAACAGAACTGTCTAAATAGTGCTAATCACACAGCAGAACACGTGCCTAAAGAAAAAACTTTAAAAAGAACAAAAAAGGGCCATAAAGAAATGATTTTTTTTAGTATAGTATTTTTTTTAGTAGAGTATTCTCTGTTATATGATTGGTAGAATCTATATTGAAGGAAAACTAGTTTTGAGGATACAAAACATCCCTTAACAAAACTGAAATGATTTCTTGAAGATTTCTTTAAGTATCTTATGTTTGTTTGGAGAAACACTTCTAAGAAATTAAATGACGTTTTGGAACGGTGAAAAAATCATGTTTTGCACAATTGTATTACTCAAGGCAACCAAACATCTGTTTGAGAGAAGCTCTACCAAGTACGTGTAGTGGACGTGTTTCTCAGTTTGGTTTGCAGTTTGGTGTGGGTGATGAACATCTTGCAGTGTTCCTGAGCTGGTTCCTGTCAGGTCCAGCTGTTCTATCAGAGTTGACATGTCAGCACAAAAAATTAGCATGATGGAGAGACAGAGGTATGTGTGTGTGTGTGTGTGAGAGAGAGAGACAGAGGGGTGTGTATGTGTGTGTGAGAGAGAGAGGTGTCAAAACTGTCATCGTTCTCTCTCACACACACACACAGTACACAGAACACAGAGTGAGAGAGTGGAGTGCATTAATAACTTTCACTGTTTTGTAAGTCTGGTTTCACCTAGAAGACAGCAGGAATCATGTCACCTCTCATACAAATGACACTGCTGATTACATTCTCAGGTAAGATTTCATTTAACATGGTTATCCAAACCGCCTGTGCATGTTGTTTATGGAGTGGGTCACAGGCATATATGTGCAGTGTAAATTAATTCTCTACGATGAACGTAAAGGATGACAATCATCTGGACATGAGATTAACGGAGCCGAGGTACGAAACTAAATATGAACATTTGAGGAAACGTTTCTCTGAGTTCACTTTGATTCTGCCATGCTTATATATTGCATTGACATGAGTTTCTTTGAAAGTCTCATGAGTTTTCAAAATCTTTGTCTGTAAAGTCAGTTCTCAGAGTCACAGAGCCTCAGTAGAGACTGTCTCCATGGACACAGTGCTATTCAACAACATCCAAAATAAACATGAAATCCAAAAACAGGTAACAACAAATATTATGTGTTATTGACCTATGCTTAAAATCTTCAATAATGTTGCAATTGTAATTTTCATTTTTGCTCAGAAGTGGTATTCATTTGCAGTATATATTTCTCTATCATTTTTTTGATAGAGAAACATGGCTTTGTGTTGGATATGCCAGGCCACAGTTCATGAGGTTGTATCTGTGGCTGTGCATGAGATCAAGAAGGTACCACCCCTGCTCCACCCACCATCATGCCCCACTTCCATCTTCAGCCCTTTGTCCTTCATATCCCATGTTTCACATACCCTGCTTTTTCACACAAGCTCTGACTGAGGTGAGGTGTCTGTTTTTTTTATAGGAGGTAAAGGCAATGTGTAAGAAACTTAAGAGCCTCGAGTATTACTGCAGGAAGGAGGTCTTCAAGTATGAGGCCATGGTAATCCGTCTCCTGTTCCACGGGGCCAACGTCCAGGACATCTGCAAGCACTTGCAAATGTGTGAATGACGTCATTGGTTGTTTTTTGAAAACTGCCTTTTGTATTTGCCAAAATGATCCCTATCCTCTTGTGTTCTGAATAATGTCTGATCAATAAAATTACTGTTGGTGGTTTATTCTTGCATAGTCCATGGTTGCATTTTCTGCAAGACATAAAAACACACACTGACACTAATGTAGGAAGTGTGTGCATACATACATGCTGTGTGTGTGTGTTTGTATACACACACATTTTAAACCTGACAGCCCAAGTACAACATTAGTTTAGTGCCCAACAATCCTGCGGGTCCATAGCGCGCCATGGAACGCGCACGGACACCTTTTTTTCAAAACGTGCGCGTTCCAGCGCAGCTCTTAATGAAACCCTTCAGGAGCTACTGTACGTGCAATCACTCACTTCTGATCGGACTGTTTCAATCTGTCTAATAACTGTATGAATCAGTGTAGCCGTAAAACCAGCGTGGTTGTACACTGAATAATTTTCCAAATAAGATATTATAACCTAACGATTTTGTGGTTGTTGAGTCACCTAGGCAAACAGCTCGCTAGCCGTCTAGCTACCTGTCTTACCATAACTATAATTCAGCCGTCTGGAGTTAGATGGTAAATTAAATGGCCCGAAATCCCTCCACGGACAATATATTCCGTTTTAGCCAGTTTACTTCACGCCGAGGTAAGACATAACTGTTGTCTAAAGATACTTAGTTAAACTGGCTCACAACATCCCTCAAGTCGAGCTAGCAGAGAGCTATGCGTTAGCAGAACTAGCAGCTCCAGCTAACATGTCCTCATTATCTAGTGAGAGAAAGAAAGCAAGAAAGAAAAACCTCAAATATACATACAACTTTCTATGCTGTTATCAGTGTTTAACAATAACATCTGTTACAATCTTTAACTTTTTACATTATACTTTGTTTCTTGCCCTTCACAGCTGTCAGTCACACAGACTAAGTTCCGCAGGATAAAATAATCCTTTTTTTGTTTGTTTGTTTTGCGAGAGGAACTAAAACCATGATGCGATCCTCCCACTCCTGGCGTGAGACGCCCCCGTTCATCACTTTACGGATCAAACCTTCCACGGCACACACCTTGCAGCTCAGACGAGGTGTTCGGATGAAGAGACCAACCCGCCAGGAAGCCCAGGGCCCACCAGGCAAGAGCCAGCATGCCCGAAACCACCACGACATCTCTCATCTACACAAACAGCCGTGGGGACCAACCTTGGTGATACAACGCCAAGAAATGGCCGCTTTTTTCCGACTCTTTGGTAAGTGTCACCTGTAGAAAGTTTATTCTGCTGAATCTTTTGTAGACACTCCCTGAAAGGTTCTGTTTTTTCTGTGGCATTTTTCTTAGATGACGACCTCATACAGGATTTTCTGTGGATGGACTGCTGTTGTAAAATTACTGACAAGGTATTGAGGCCTGGTGTCCTGTTAAATGTTGTGAGCGAATTTGCTTAAATCTTGCCAGCATTGTTTGTTTTTTTAAATTAGATATTGTCTCGTCTCTCTCATAATGCCAGAACATCGTAGCATATCTGTAGGTGTTTTTTTTTCCCTCCGTCTTTTAGTATTTGCTTGCCATGACGTTTGTCTATTTCAAGAGAGCGCGTTTCAGCATCAGTGAACACTGCAGGATGAACTTCTTCATCGCCCTGTAAGTTCGTTTACCTCTTACCTTCATTACAGGAACACTTCAACCAAACACTAATGACTGCTAATGGATTCCACTTCATTCATTCATAGCAGGTGGCCATAGCCCAGTTAACAAAGTTCAATATAGTGATTTGGACAGGTTTAATAAAATGTTAAAAGTTAAATGTACAGTGTGATTTGATATTTCAAGTTTATGAAAGATTAAAATTAGTGCCTTAACACCTTCACTTTTGAGGTGTTCAGATCTCCAGACATCTACTGTGTTGTTTTGGACCAGAACGGTCCACATTTTCCCTTTTCCCTCAAGCTCTGCTCTCAGCACACCTGACCCAAGTATTTGGTGTCCTTGATCACTTGGTTCAGATACGTGTACCATCTGGTTATCCGTAAGGAAACAGAGATCAGCAACAGCCCTCTAATGCAGGGGCTTCAGAGTACAACAGTTTGGCATGTGCTCCAGTTAATCACCAGGTTTAGTATGAGTGTCTGAGCAGAGCAATTATTGAACTCTGCTGGACCCTGGCCCTCCAGGGCCGCACTCGGATACACCTACTCGAGAATGTCTAAGTGTAGCAGCATTCTCTGCTGGACCCTGGTCCTCCAGGGCCACACTCGGATACACCTACTCGAGAATGTCTAAGTGTAGCTGCACACTCATCATCTCAGAGCAACCGTGGCACTGTGGATTTTCCTGATTGAGGCTGTAACCTGAACTGAACCCTGCACACAGTTCAATCATGCAAAATTAACCAGGTGATGTACATAAAGGGGTTCCAGCTTGGGCTTCGTCTGTCCTGCACACCTGAAAGCTGCTCTTGCTTTAGCACAGCTAATCAGATGTAATCTTGCACCCCCTGCTGGAACATGTGTGCTATAACAGGAAAAACCCAAAACTGTTCAGAGCACTGTGGCCTCAAGACTGAACCTTAAAGCCTCTCACCTATGAGCTCTTTAGTGCCCATTATTATATAGTACCAGGTGGAGGTGGGTGGGGGCCGTTAAACCTAGTTTGTAACGATGCATATAAAAGTGATACAGAAGCACTGTGGTGCATCTAATGCATGTAAATATGATTCATGTAAATGTATTCACTGTTCTGAATTCTAATAAGAAGGAAACAGTGCAGTGGATTCAGTCAAGTCTACTTTCTTTAATAAAAAATGAAAACTACTGGTCTGTAGTGTGAGTTTATTTCATGGACTACCGCATCGCTTGCTGTGTTGTTCAGGTACCTGGCAAACACCATGGAGGAGGATGACGAGGAGATGAAGTATGAGATCTTTCCCTGGGCTCTGGGGAAGAGCTGGAGGAAGCTCTTCCCTCGGTTCCTGAAGCAGAGAGACAGGTTGTGGGCACGAATTGAGTACCGAGCTGCTGTCAGCTGCCGCTGCTGTGAGGAGGTACTGCCACCATGGGGGGAGGGGAGGATTAAAAATTCCTCTTTAATTTGATACATCACAGTCAGCCTTAACTTAAATCAACTTTTATCTTCTTTACTGCCTACACCCCTCCTTTACTGACTACGTCCCTCCAGGACCAGACTTTGACCATTGGTCGACATGTTACCTATGTGTCCTTCAGTAAAGTGGAAAAACAATTATTAGTATAATTGTACAATTGGGATGCAGTGGAAATTTGTAAGGCCCATACCTCAGTGTCCTCTGTGTGTGTGTGTGTGTGTGTGTGTGTGTGTGTGTGTGTGTGTGTGTGTGTGTGTGTGTGTGTTGGGGTGGGGTCAGGTAATGGCCATCGTTCCCTCTCACTTTATCTGGCAGCGGGAGCGGGCGGAGCATCACAGCGGGGCACTGCGTCAGTACCGGGACCAGGATGAGGTTCACATTCCACGTGGTCCTGCAGCCTCGCCCGAGCCGTGTGCTCTCTGCACCAAGACATCCACCCTCTCCTCTTCCTCCTCCACTTCCTCGTCTCTGCTGCTGCCCGTCGCCCTGCCCCTCAGCCCGGAGACCACACCACCCAAGACCCAGGCTTCTCACCAGACAGGCAAAAAGGCCCCTTGCTGCTGCATGGACAAAGGTGTGTGTCACTTTGACACTATATACTAGACTGAGACTATTTACTAGTTCCTTCTGGACTATCAGTTACCGTTTACTTGATTTTTTTTTCCCTGATGAATCTTATGTGTTCATATTTCCAAACAGGGAGTGATGTGGACAGCGAACCTGGTCATGACTTTTCCATGGACTGGATCAGTGAGGAGTAGATTAGCACAGAGCACTATTCCCTAACAATACTGCACTCTATTGCCTCTTTTGGCATTGTTAATTTTCTATAAAACAAATACCCCTTGTTTCTGATTGTCAGGGCTTGGGTCAACTCATTCACAAAGTTAAACCATTAGAGGTAGGTATTACTGATCCAGAGTCAGTTCCCAGAATGGATACATCAGATTGAATGAACCCAGTTAATGACATCTAGCAGCAGTCTTTAGTGTTGTTTAAGATGTGTTCCTCTGCCACTGTAGTGGCAGCCCCCTATATTAATGTTTCATATTTCACAGCTTTTATCTGAGCCTTCTACACAGATTTGTTTTTGTTAAATGAATCCATCAGATACTGAAATATCAAATATTGGTGCGCAAAGCCTTCATGTAGCTGCACAGTTTGTCCTGTATTGCACTCATCACTATTTATTTATGAAATACTTTTATGCTTTGTGGCACTAAATGTTCACATTGGTACTTTTCTGATAGCATAAAAAACAAATCTGGTAACAGGATGTTCCTACCTGTCTCATTAAATCCAGACAAAGCTTCTGAGGTTTATACTGAATACAGCACTTTCCAATGTTTCACAATACAATCAAAATGATGTTTCAAATAACTTTATTGTAAAATGAAAGAGAAACTGTACATGTAGATCTTGGTGTGATCTTGGCACAGGTTTTTGAGGTGCTACTGTTGTACCTGAGCTATTTCAAAATCTTCCGTAATTTCACAAGAAAGGCTGAAATGACAGAAAATATTAATTAGAGGAGGAACAACTTTGTACGCATTTCATCTTTGTACATATTTGGCCTTGTTTCACATTACATGATTGAAGCAGCATGTTCACATAAACCTAATTTTTCAGACGTGTGTAAACACAGAATGACGCTTTCATATTTGATAAAGCACTTTGATGTGGTCCTAGATCAGACACGTCTGATATACAGCCATTAGTCCCCCGTGCGTGTTTTAGATAGCAGCTGAAGGTTGTTTTCAGATGGTGACCAGACAGCAGGATCTCCCTCACCCACGGGTTAGGGGTTAGGTCCTCATGTCAGAGCTGCCCTGAACCTGCATGTACGAAGAAAGAAACAAACAACCCGGTGGAGGAACCTCACCTGTGTGGCCGACCTGCTCGGGGTGAGGGCGAGCGATGTACGGTACGCTCCCGAATGGCGCGTGCTTCGGGCCCACCTGCCCTTCTAGAACGAGTGCACACACAAAACAACACCGTGGGTCCCACATGGTTACACTGTCTTTGCTAACATGTCAGGACCATTTCCATTTCTCCCTCTTTAAAGTAACAGCCCAGTCCAGAAATTGGATTTTGTATTGGAAATTGGTTTATTTGTATCCACCATCTTTGCTAAAGTTAACCATTCACAATTTCACTTTCCCTTTAAAATACAGCAAATAATTTTTAACCTGAACTGGTTTATACAAATGAGTGGAAATGGTCAGTTTGAATGAATGTGTACCACGTTCTTCATCATTTGAGTCGTCTTCCTCAAACTTGACAGTGGCCTCACTCAGAGCTTTCCGTTTGTTGAAGGAGGCATCTTTTTTGAATGATGGGGCCAGCAACCAATCCCTGTGCTGCACCTCGATGATGCGTTCACACACTAGTGGAAGGGCAGAGCATCTCAGTGCTTCCTTTAAATCAATAATCTGCGTGATGCTGCCAGGTGCAGCAGAAGAAACCATTTGAAATTAGTCACTTTTTTTCTTAAAGCTGTTCTGAGATCAATTTCCTAAACACAGCTAAACAAAGATAACAAAATGCTAAAGCAGGTGTTACTTTGAAGAATCGTTTCAGTGATGTTGATCTCACCTCTACAGTAATGTCAGCTGTTATGTTTTGATTGGTTATGTCCATCAAATGTCTATCACTTCCACTGTCATACAGATTTTGTTCAATTGTCCCGATTTGTTCATTTTTGGGGGGGGGGGGGGATGTATTCTCATTGGTTTATAAAATATTTGCAGCATAATACAAAACGATATGGCCAGTTAGGTTTTTTATTAATTAGGTTATTATACTGAATAATAGTAATTGAATGTGTGGCATCCACTGAGTGGTGATGATGTGTGTGTTACTTACTTAGCTAAGTAGACAGCACACACACCTCCATTATGGAGGTGAGGAACTATAACAGGAAATGCTAAATGGGGGTTGACCATATCCAAAGCGATCTGAAACACACACACACACTATAACACACCCCGCATCTTACCATCTTCAAGCATACAAACTACAATTTAAATCATAGTCCAAACTGGACCAGATTCCACCTCCCTCCACTATACACATATGGAAAGAGAAGTCAACTACACAAGGACTACAACCAGGTTCACGGCAGCTGCTCAAACAACATCTGGATTAAACAAGGGTCTTCAGTTTATGCTTCAGCGTGCAGTAAGTCTGAAAAGCATTTTAACGAGGATCTGAATAGAGAAGGTAATTCAATATCTGACATAAACAAGTAAACAAATAGAACTTGGACTTAATAGTTGCAGGATGAGACATTAAGAGCAGCTTTGTGCAACCTAATTACAATTACGCCAAAACCAGTTTTTCAATTAAATATGCAAAAAGCATTTACACATCTCCTTACAGAATTGAAGCTCCGCCCAGCGAGAAAGGGTTCAGAGGTGATCAGATCGCCATGGTGAAAGTGGACGTTATCAGGCCACTCCTCCCCGGTACGCAGCCTCCATGTAGAGCGCCAGTGCTGGTAGTTTTTCTTGGACTGTTTGTGATGGTCCTTTCTCACCTCAACACTCAGCACACTGCCCCTAGAGGCCACTGGGGGAATGACGTGCATCATTACACAGCAGCTAAGGCTTCGCAACAGTACTGATTAACTGTATGGTGAAGAAGGCTGACAGGTGTCACACTCAGGCACGAGGGGACCCACCCCAGTCCCTCTGCAGTTGTTCGGTCTGCGTGTGTGAGGTTGCTGACATGAAAGTGAGACACACCTGCTCTGGACAGGAAGAGACTCATAGCCCCTGATCCAGAGCCAGACTCCAGCACGCAGTCTCCCTCACTCACATCCATCATCATCAGCATGGCGCAGACATCCTGGGGGGGGGAACCACGCATGAGAACAAACGCGCGTGAGAACAAACACGCAGTGTTAAAAGCTATCGCTCCCCACTTTGCACAAACTGGTCAGTAGTTGTGATTCCCCCACTCAAGTGGAACTCACTGGTTTTCTCACTGAAAAAAGTTACTGGTCTGCTGTACATTACACTGTACAAATCACAAGATTTCCAATAACATGGATGTGCCTACATACAGACATGAACATGCATGAGAGTGATATTTAGTATGGATAAGGCATGGAAAAAGGCAATATAAAATGAACGTATTATTATTATTATACTTTAGGATAAGAGATTGCAGGTGCTCTTCCCATGAACAGGGTGAACTCCTCCAGACTGGGTCTTCGGATCAGCATAGGGTGCCCAAGGTTTGTGTAGAGCAATACTCCAGCAGGGCGCCCCTTGATGGTCTCATGGGGTATTACACCCCAGTTACTCTGCAGCAGAACTCCTTCCTGGAGCTGGAACATCTTCTGGAAGCCCTGCCTCCGTCTGCGACGGCATTCTGCCATCAGCAGCTCCCCAAAGCACATCATGCGTTCCCCAGGCAGAAGGGTGTGAGGTGGAGAGTCCATCACCTCCACCCTCCTACTCTGCTCTTCGGTGTCCTCTCTGTGAACTACATCACTGTCTTGCACCTGCACCTCCGCACGTCCATCACCCCCTGGGATCTGAACGCCCAGCCCTCTCGCTGCTACCGTGGGCTCTTCCAGAGTGTGCTCATCCGCTTCTCCTTCCTCTCCACTAGCTGCATTTTCTCTCAGCCTCCATACCTCCTCACTCAGTGCGTTCTGGGGTAACAGCTGGCTGACACGTTCTAAGGGAGACAAGGGACGCCGTCTGCGAGTGTCAGAAGCCCCGCCTGAGAGCCGTGAAAGCGTCGGAATGGGTGACGGTTCTGAATCGCTTTCGTCATCGTCTGGACTCTTAGGACCGGTCCCGAACGCCTTCAGGTCACATGTCCAAATTCTTGGCGAAGTTTTGACAACACCACGGTTGGCATTAAGTGTTTTCTGCCTTAAACAGGCGATACAAACCCTGGCCAGTCTTTGCGTCATTGTGAGAGATGCAGCCAAGCTCCTGCTATTACTTAAGAGTCCTTATCCGAGGAAGTCATATGAATGTATTATAAGATTTGCTGGTTCCGATGTCAGACTCAGTGTAAGTTACCGTTTCCTTCGTCGCTTATTTGTAACCTTTTAACGCTTTAACATTTAACAGGATAGATAATAACCATAGGTTTTTTTTTAGCATTTTGCTAACTAACTAGCAGGTCAGACTGAAGTTATCTTTTGCAGGTCAGACTGGAGTTATCTTTTGCAAAACATAGCATTTCAGTGGACGATTAGAAGACTAACTGACGATCAAATCCTCGACACGTTCGCTTAGTATAACAGCTTCTGCATATAAAATATCATGCAAAAGATAAAAAATAAAACGCAGCATGACTCTCACAGGGCAACGCCATGTTAAATTGGTAACGTCATTAATAAGCGACAAATAATAGGCGCTGCTGCAGTACCCAGAGCGACCACTAAATGTAACGGGGAGAAAGACTTTTACATGATCGCAATATCAGAGTTGGCAGAACCTTCAACCTAAAGCAAAAGAATCACATTATAGTGCAATAGTGTCAAAGCAGAGCATTATAAAGCTGTTTTAATCGGATTTATCATATATGATATCATATATACTTTATTCTCCATATTTGACATAAACGAAATAATAATTTGAAAACTGTCGTTCACATTATGGTATACTTATAAACTATGAGATGAAAAACATAAGACTAATATTATTCAACAATGTAACAAACGTCAGTTACAATAATATACCTTCATATAACAGCAACATTTAATATAATAGTTATGTAATTACAAGGACGAGCTCTTGACATTTTAACTTTATATGGTCATTTTTTGTTAAATTAAGTTTTTAATATTTAATATTTCATAGGCTTTTATGAATTCCTTCAAAGTACAAAAGTTTTATAAGTGAAGTTTTTAATAAGTGAAGTGCATATGAGTTAAAACATCTTTAGAAAGTCTTACACCTACTGTACAACACAGATATTGCATTAGTGTTCCTCTCTATTGGTCAAAAGTCAGAATGAGAGAGAAAAATATTCCTGCTACGCACAGAGCACGCGGACGACGCTAATGACGCCGCCTCTCGAGCTCCGGCGCGCACGCGCTCGTCCCAGTGCGATAACACGTGTTTCCTGGCCCGTGCGTCTCCCTGCGTGCGCAGTCGTACGCGGGGCTTCAGTAATGGCGGCCGACGGAGGCAGTTTTTCGCCAATGCTACCTTGTGTTTTCTCCCCAAAATCACGGCAGTACCTGGCTCTGTGCGCCCAGGACGGCCGACTCCGCATCTGGAACACAGAGAACAAAACGCTCCACCAGGAATACGTGCCTTCCGCTCACCTGAGCGCTACTTGTACCTGTATAGCTTGGGGACCATGCCGAACCACCAAGGTATGTGAAGGGGACCAGGGGAGGGTTTTTATAGTTAGCATCGTATAGCAAAACGGCCTGCTACGGCACGCTAGCGAAAGCGACGCGCTTTAACACTCACAAATGTGTTTTACTGTACCGCACGGGCACAGTCACGGACCCGATCCGCGTTGCGTGTGTTTGCAGGAGTGAGTTTAAGGCGCAGCGTTTCTTGTCGGAAGAAATGTGCTGAATAGGATGTTAGCCTTTAGCATCACGGCAGCCCGTGAAACGCACATGTCTGTCGCATGTTCGCCTCTAAAATGGCCCCTAGTTTTATCGTTGAAATGTTAATTTTTTTAACACTTGCAAATATAAAACTACCCGAAATATTGATTGATTAGCGTTTATCGGGATGTCCATAAAACTATTAGTGTCATGTTCTATTTGGGATCTTTAATTGGTTAATTGGTCAGAGTGCTTTAGCTGGATAGCTAATGTAGCTATAGCATACGTTAGCTTTCCTAGCTAGCTGGAGTTAACTTAGTTTAAACATTTTGATTCATTAGTGTGCACGTTGTGCTCTGTACCGTTGCACTAAGTGCAATTATTAAGGAATTGTTTACTCTTAATAACTTTCGAATACATTTGATGATGAAACGTGTCTACGAGTGTGGAAGTTTCGTTGCCATAGATGGTTATCCTGAGTAGCGGTATGAGTGTTTAAAACCACTTGGTTAATTGCTGGTATGGGTCTTGTTAATTTGGAGTCAACAGGTATTGACTGTTCATAAGCGCTTCCAGCGACCGCTTCTCGGGGTGTTAATAACTGATCTCAGAGCAGGTGGGTCGCTGGCCAGCGTGTTCACTAAAGCACTTCATCTCGGCGCCCTTCCGGGGGGTGTTTAACTTGGTAGGTAGTAGGTCTGTGTGCTGCCCTCCATGAACAGGTCCCCCAGGACTGAGCTGAAGCAGAGGTGCGTTTATATTTGGTTCGACCAAACAACATTATTGCATTTTAATCCTAGTTTGTTTAGTGTTCACGCTCTCAGATTTACAATGGAACCACAAAAAAGTGACGTGATGCACTTGATTCAAACGAACCGCACCAGATATCCAGATACTCAGGCAGCATTCACACCTGCTGTAAGAAACCGCACTAACGGAGCAATTGAACCGTAGTTCGTTTGTCTCCAACCAAGCCTGATGAGTATAAAGTATACACACACTCTAAATGTGCAGTTTTAAGGTATGGAACTTGGAGCTGATTGTAAAGAGGCTGGAGATACAGTGGTTTAGGCTGTAAACATGCTTTTGCTGTGGGTTAATAAAAAGTGAGTGATGCTGAGATGTTTGTGTCTAGGAGGGCCCTCAGAGGAAGAAGAGGAAATCGGAGGCGGGGCATGTCGTGGAGCAGATGGATCTGTTGGCGCTGGGTACTGCAGCTGGTTCAGTGCTCATCTACAGCACGGTGAAGGGTGACCTCCACTCCACACTGGTACGCCACGCGTTTCTAACCCTCCCCTCCCCTCTCCTCTCCTCCACTCCACACTCCTCATCCTCCAGTCGTCTGATTTCAGCGCATGTTCGTTGTTCCACATCTTAACTGTACTCTTTCTCTCTGTCTCCTGCTGGCTTTCTCAGGACGGAGGGCACAGTGCTGGGGTAAACTGTGTGGAGTGGCACCCGGAGGACTCTCTCTTCTACACTGGGTCAGACGACACACACATCGTTGAGTGGGACCTGCAGACAGGCAGGACGCGCTGGTGTGTTCTCCACCTTCCCCGCTCCTTTCCCTGCTCCATCTCTCAACTTTCCCCACGAACCAAGCACTGGGTGCCTCACACACTGCAGCTTAGCAGTGCTGCCGAATCAAGAATAGCGTTAATCCTGCTGAATGGTGTCAATGTTTCCGATTCACATCGTTGGTACCGAATCGTGTTAATGCTTCAGAGTCGCACCAGTGCTGTTGAATCATGAATCGTGTTACTGCTACCATTTGGGAAGGCCAGTCCCAGCCGTCTGTGGGAGACTGAACAGATTCAGACACATTAATGTGATTCACACTTGGATGCTGGATAGTGAAGTTCTGCTTGACTCTTCCATATAAACTCATCTTCAGTGCTGTTAACAGTGTTTACTGGACAAGAGATGAGACACTGCAGTGTGTGTGTGTGTGTGTGTGTGTGTGTGTGTGTGAGAGGGCTCACTGTCTAATAACCTTTTGTTCAGTTTTATAATGTTACTTGTGTAGCATAGTGCTGCTCTGGATCGCCTGAAGAATTTGGTTTTATAGCGTGGAGAAGCTGATCTCGGATCAGGGCTCTTGTGTTGAGAATCTGGAGGCCTACAGGCACAGTACAGCAAATTCAGAGGTGTGTGTGTGTGTACCATTTGCTTTAGTAAGTGGAAGGCAGACAGAGCAGCAGTGACCAGCCTGTGTGTGAGTCCAGACGGGAAGCTGCTCCTCTCTGCAGGCACAACCATCAAAATGTGGAACCTGGATACTAAGGAGGTGTACAGGGTAAGACGACACTAATGAAGGGTAGAGGAGGGTGGTGGTGAGGATTTGAGGGTCGTTTTAAAATGTTTACAGCAGTGTTTTTAATTTTGAGCTACATGTTTAGTAAAATCTCAAGTGCATTGATGTTTTTACACCCTTCCATCGGTTAGTTACACTACCCAGAGGCAGAAGGGAGTTATTTTTACAGTTTGTCATTGTGCTTTGTGTTATTCAAGGCTGGGCGTTATTTTTAAGGGATTATTTTTACAGCAGTGTGTAACTGGACATGTTTCTCTCTACCACTTTCAGAAGTTCACAGGTCATGCCACCATGGTAACGAACCTGTGCTTCGCCACGACTCGACCACCAGACAGCAACGGTCTTTACTTCCTGTCCGGAGCATCTCACGACAGACTGCTCAGTGTGTGGTACGTAGCCTGAACCACTTCTGATTGGGGGGGGGGGGTTAAAGTCTTCATACAGTGCCCTGCTCAGCAGCCAGTCGAAGCGTGTGTTCCTGATGTGGTCCTGGTTTGAGTTCCTGTTGTGTCATGGTCCTGTACCTCCATGGAACGGAGCTTCTCTTGGTTGTAGGTGTCACCTGTGCACCCAGCAGGATTTATATGGACATGTAAACGGTTTTGCAGAATAGCTGACGATTCTCGCTGTGTCAGCCTTCAGCAGATTAGTGAAAGCACCTCGTAAACGAGGGCAGGTGTGAATGGTGAGGGTTTGCCGCTGTCTGAAGCCCTGGACGGTCTCGGCTGGGCCCAGAGTTCTTGAACTGTTGACGTGATTATCGGCTTCGGGCCGTAGCTCCACTGTAAGCCTGCGAGTCCTGCAGCACGGGGTCCTGTAAGGCAGACACGAGGAACTGGATCTGTGCTTTTATAACAACGCTGGTCGTTTGCTCCTGCGTTCCGCAGGCAGGTGCGATCAGACGGCAAAGACAAGAACTCGGTGGTGTCCTTCACCCTGACAGACGAACCCACACACATCGACCTGCAGACGTCTGGCAGCAAGGATGAGGTGAGGGTGCATCTTTGTCCAGGTGCAGAAACGTTCATGTTGTATCTGTGAATTTTTTTATATATATAATGTAGATATTGACTGTTCAACTGGCTTTAAAACTGGATTTGTTTGTCCTTCAATGTTTATATATGCAATATTTAATGAAATGTTTAATTTTGAATACATATGAAATATTTCTAACCTCCCCTTGTAATGTGGGTACGTGTGATTTTACTGACGTCTCTGTTCTGTTCCCAGGCTGTGCGGTTAGCGGTGGTGTGCAAGGATGGGCAGCTTCATCTCTTTGAACACTTTCTCAACGGGTGAGTGTTGCTTCTGGTTTGTTCAGTATTAATATCCTCCTCCCAGCCCTGCAGCCAAAGCCCCTCCCCTGGGCCCGGCGTGTGACTGAAGCCCCTCCCCTGGGCCCGGCGTGTGACTGAAGCCCCTCCCCTGAGGCTTGTTTGAGTGAAAGGGGCCAGTAAGAGTGTGAAGGATTGATCTCTTTCTGTAATTACTGTTTCACTGACCATTTTTTCTCTCTCTTTCTCCCCCCCCCAGGCCGTGTAAGAAGCCCTTGTCTCCGGTCTGTTCTCTGCAGGTGTCGGCGGTTGGTACCGGAGACTCTCCTGTGCCGGTTCCTCTCCTCGCCGCTTCTCTGTGTGCAGACAGGCAGAGCCTCCTGCTGGCCTACGGCAGCTCCCTGCAGCCTCTTATGGAGAAGATGGTGAGAGGGGAGGGGTTGTGGTTTTTCATAGTTGCTTCTCTCACTGGCGGGCCGTCTGCAGTTTGAAAAGCCGTGTGGAGCGGTGGGTGGGTGGGTGAGTGGGTGCTGAGGACTGTTTGACTTTGGCGTGACTGAAAAGCCTTTTTACTTTCTGTAGAGGAAAAGCTTTTAGTTTTATTTTGTTAGTGGTGTGGATTGGACTCAATCACTGATTTTGTGTGTCTGAGGAAAAATATGTGAACTATGGGAATATAACTGGACTGTGTGTGTGTGTTGTGTTCCTTCAGCCCATAAACATGTCAGAACGGCACGTGTGTTTGATCAGAGATGTGAACACTACACTGTCACTTTCTGTTGACACGGTCATCTCCAAGGTAACAAATCCACTTTTGTTTCTTTGTTTTTAATTTTGAGCTCCACGTTTAGTAAAATCTCGGTTACCGTTGGTTAGTTTGGTACCCAGAGGCAGAAGGGAGTCGTTCTGTCTGTTTTTGGCAAAGCTCTGCAGTATTTGCTCCACCAGCAGAACTGTGTGACCAGTGACCTCTTCCTCTTCAGGTAAAGACTCCCATTGTAAATGATCAGAAGAGTAAAGTCCTATTACCAGGACTTCCTGGACATCAGGCACCAGTCAGAGCAACTCCGAGCCAATCGGAGAAGAGGAAGAAAGGACCCAGTACAAAAGAGGTGTGGCTATGAAACCTCCGTTGTGCACAAACGCGTGCAAATTAACACTCGCACGTTTCTGAAGTAGTATTATGGTGCGTTAATGTCTTAACTTAATTCCTCCCTCCCTCCCTAGATGTCCATAGAGGAGCGATTGGAGCAGATAGAGTTGAGTGCGTCGGGGGGGAAGGGAAAGGGAGGAGTCTCCGCCTCACTGCAGACGGACAGTTACGCCGTATTACTGGTGCAGGCGCTCGAAAGCAGGGACAAGAAGATCCTCAATGTGAGTAAACTCATGCCACGCCCACAGAACAGCCCTAAACGGCTGCCGTTGGCTGAGCTCGGGCTCGCTTGGGCTGACGCGAGGTTCTGATTGGATGTGGTGCTGGATGGTGTGCAGCCATTGGCTGAACAAACGAGGGTTTTTAAGTTTCATTGGTTGTCTCATGAGAATTGAATTTTCTGAAGTGAAGACAGTTTCTCTGGAGCTGTTAAGTGTCACATCATTTACATGTTGTTTTTTTCTTTCTTTTTTTAGCAAATCTTCCAAATTAAGAAGGAAGCTTTGATCTACCGCACCATTGCCAGACTGCCCCCACCGGCGGTCCTGCCTCTGCTGGAGGAGGTGAGGGAGAGCGGGAGGGCACCTGCCCTTTTTTTTATTGGTTTCTTATACAGGTTGAAAATAAGCACAAATGTGTCTCCACCCAGTTTGATTTTTTGTGTGTGTGTTGTAGCTGTCCGGACGGCTGCAAGGACATCCTTTTGCGTAAGTTAATGTTTTATGTTTGGTATAGAAAATGTCCTGTGTGCTGAACCACCTCCTCGTCTGTTGATGCTCTGTGTGCTGAACCACCTCCTCGTCTGTTGATGCTCTGTGTG
>JAOYMR010000010.1:18790664-18802602 GCA_025802075.1 Tenebrosternarchus preto | reverse complement strand
TTTTTTTCACAAATTTCTCCCTGTTTAAATATTTTTGCACTATTAAATTTCTCCCGGTCCCCCCCCCCCCCTCTCTCTCTCTCTCTCTCTCTCTCTCTCTCTCTCACACACACACACACACACACACACACACGCACTCGCACTCGCACTCGCACTCGCACTCGCACTCGCACTCGCACTCGCACTCGCACTCGCACTCAAAGGGGATTTGATGAATTTACGCAAGCAAAAAAAGTCAAGTTGTTGCATAATGTTGCTTCAAATACTAACGAAACTGTCCAAATACTAATGAAACTAGGCTTGTCCAAGTTACCTTGTTAGTAAAGTGTAATTTAACATGCCACAGGTAACCTGGGCTGTGTCCCTTAGCTCAGCTGTGTTAGCGCCTGGCTGGTGCACTGCTTCAGTTCATATGTGCCCGTGGTAAAGCAAAACAAACTCAATCCTGTATTTAAAAAAATATGCAAAAGGAAGACGAGTTAATTCACCAGTTCACCAGGGTTAGGGTTCACCAGTTCACCAGGGTTAGGGTTCACCAGTTCACCAGTCTGCAGTGTGAAAGGCTTTCAGTTTTTTAGGACTCCAGTTTAATTTCCTGTCATTTCATGTTGAGTTGTAATCAGCCGTTGGAAAAATCTGGTATGCAGTTAAATGCAATGACAGTAAGGCAATCGTGAAAAGCTCATCATTTTCTTTGTGGTTATGGAAACATCTCTGACCCCACCCCCATGAACCCTAATGAATTCACACACAACTTCACTTCACGTCAGGCTCTTCGTCGCTGTCCTCCACTTCCTGAATGATGAGATCGGTTCCGGAATCTTCGGCGAGGTCATCAGCGTCGTCGTCGTCGTCCATCACCCAGGTGACGTCGCGGTTCTCCGCGGGCTCCTCCTCCACCCCGAGCAGCATGCCCGTTTCCTCCCCCCCGGCGCCGGGCACCACGCCGCCGGGCACCACGCCGCCGTCCTGGATGCAGACCCCACACAGCCTGTATCGCCGGGTGCCCTCACACATCACCTGCCCGCTCTGCTCCGTCACACGACGTTTACACTTCCTACACACAAGCTTCCGTGCCTGGTGGATCTGGGGAAGGAATACAGAGAAAAGGGGGGAGGGGGGTGGAGTTTGTAACATGACAGTTCACCTGCTTATATTTACAGTATTTGGGAGATATAACTGACTGTTAGCCAGGTTAGTGATTATTTAACAGTGTGACAGGATGTGTTCTCCCTGAACCCAACCCTAATCCATGTTACTGTAACCTAACCCTGATCTACAAACCCTCGACAGTCGGTTCACTTTCAGATCTAGTCTGTACTCCTGAGATCCTCATCGTAATGATTCGAGTTTTGATGATGGCAAACTCCCTCCCTCTGTGGGGACAGGGCGTCTCCCTCTGTGATGCTCACCGTCTCAAAGTGGCTGCGGAGGTGTTCGAGGCGGGTGAAGCGCTTGCTGCAGGCCTGGCATGGGTACGGGCGCTCGCCCGTGTGGCAGCGCAGGTGCCTCTTGAGATCCGCCTTCCTCTTCACCGTGTGAGTGCAGAACGGGCACTTGAAGCGCATCGACGGGCTGGAATCTGTTTTGTGTTGTGAGGGAAGGAAGAGGAAGCAGACAGAAAAACAAGGAAAGATCATTAATACAGCACATTCCCCACACTACAGAGAAGATTCTGGAAAGAAAAATGAAAATATGTACAGACAGAAAAGAAACAAATTTTTCCATAAGAGTTTTGGTGAGATGAGGAGAAAACTGCAGGGGTGACATGAAGTGGATGAACCCAAACTGTCCTTCTATAACCCTGCTAGTTCTCACCTTTATTGAAAACTCCCACCACCCCGACGATAGTGGGCAGGGTAGCGTATAGTTCGTCTGCTTTCTGCGCCCTCTGGAGGTCGACGGCGGAACTGTCGTCGGAGGCGTAGCGGTGATTGACAGCTCTCCTCCTGGTTCCTCTCCTCCTGGGCTCTGGAACCATGGCGGTGAACTGCACGTTCTGCTCCGCCTCCATCCCTCCTTCCAGGCCCGGCTGGGGGGGGCTCTGCGCCAAGCCTGGGGCCTGGGAAGCCGCCACTTCTGCTGGGTATTCGTGGAGCTGAGCCTCGGCCTGCGGGTCCCACTGCACGCTGTCGGCGACCGCCGGCTGCTCGCTCCCCCCTGCGTCCGTGAGCCGGCCGTCGCCAGGCAGGAACACGCAGTGCGGGTCGCCCTCCTTGGCACAGATCTCCAGCGACGACTTGATGAAGGACTTACAGTAGACGATGACGTCGTCCATCTGCAGGTAGCTGGCAGCTGACATCACCTCGATCACGTTGCCGCTGTTGAGGTCCAGGTGTCCCGAGTACACAAAGTTCAGGATGATGGCGAAGGTGTCGGGGCTGAAGGCGTCGAAGGAGGCGCTCACGGGCTCCAGGCTGCCCTTGGCCCCCTGAGACAGAAGCATACGGAAGTAGCCGCTGCTGCCGAACAGGACGTTGCGGTGCGCTGGGAAAAGCCGCCCTTCCACCAACACGGTGCAGTCGCAGAACAGTTCCTGACGTCTCTGCTGGTCCAGCTGTTTCAGGAGGCAGCTCTGGTGACTGGCTGTCATCTCCGCACTCGTCCATCTATGAACTTGCCTGAAAAAGAATTACATAAAAAATAAGATGATGCATGAACCAGCATATCAGTAAAAACATGCAGCTTTCATGTAGTTTAGGCCCCTCCCCCTCCCCCCCATTTATTTATTTATTTATTTATTAATCAGCTGCTGAGGTATTCAGGAATTATTGAACATCCTCTGGATTACAAAATCCTGCTTTTTAGAACCACAAATTTTTTTTAACTCTTTTGTTGTTTTTTCCCTCCTTATACAAAACCTCAAATAAAAACCAATACACATCTAACTGGACCCTTTACAGAAAACTTCAGAGCTTTATCAAGAAGAAAAAAACCCTCACTTACACTCAAATATATGTCAGCAAAACTGATGCAATATTTGCATAACCTGTAAGTTAATTCTACAAAGGCTGGGTGGTTCCCTTCCACCCACACAAACCTCTAAAGTAAATAATACAGGAAAAACACGACAGTGATATTAGTCCAAAAACACGAGAGTGATATTAGTCCAGTGATATTAGTCCAAAAACACGAGGGTGATATTAGTCCAAGAACACGAGAGTGATATTAGTCAAAAGCAGTCACGTTTGGGACACTCTGAGGAGGGAGGACAGGAGCCACGTTTGGGACACTCTGAGGAGGGAGGACAGGAGCCACGTTTGGGACACTCTGAGGGGGGAGGACAGGCTACTGAGAAGCACCTCTGCACATTTCACTCAAGCCCAAGAGCTGGTGCTGATCCACTTTCTTTGCTAGTATAAGCCAGAATTATAACAGTTATTTCATACTTGTATCAGTCTTCTTAACCACAGGCCACTAGAAGGTGACAAATGTATTAAGAATAATTTGTTAACCAGAAACACACCAGTTCCAGCAGGTTTCAGAATAAAGACCAACCACACCCAGTCTGCTCTGAACACAAACGCTGTTAATGACTCCTTCAGGTGAAGCAAGCTGCCCCAAGATCATCGCAACCAGCTTCCAAGGAGGAGGGGACCATTTTTCCTGATCAGGAAATCGCTGGTGAATTTTTGGGCCTTTTATGTAGGCTTCATATAATAGCACAGGCCTAGTTACAACATTATCCACGGATAATTTGCCTGAACTGTAGTCTGCCCCAAAATAGAAGCTGATGATTTCTGGGTCATCATCCTCTTCGACTACGATCCACCCTAAAATTCCCAAACCATCCTTTGTTTCGCGCAGAAAAGAAGGGGGCGCAACAAACACCCTGCGCGCTGATTGGCCGAACCAACTTTCAGTCAAGTGCTGTTCTAGAAAGGGGCTACACCCGACTCTCCGCATCGGGTAACGAGTGGGGGCAGAAGAAGAAAAAAAAAAACATCGCGTATGTGGTGGCCCAGAAACCACAGGACGCAAAAAAGCTAAAAAGTTATAAACGAAACAGTAAAAAACTTATCACAACAGACTCACGCATTTCCTTTCATCCTGTGTATATAACCAAACGGCTTTTCCCCACGAGCGTGCAATAAGGAAACGCCTAAACAGGCAGAGTGTATTATGCGACCAAAAACATCGCTTTTCAGTAGTGTAAAGGATACGAATGTTATTTTATAGTAGTGTTGCGAAGAACATGAGGTCGGTGTTGCGAAATGGGCATTACTACGAAAAACGAGCACTGCGCCCGTTTGTCAGTTACACAACACCCGTTTGAAAGCCAAAGAATAAAATGGAAACGACGGACGTGCACATTTGTTAGACAGCTTATACGGTTTAAAAAGAAACGATAGCCTCGCATACCTACTGTATTTCCTGTGGCGACAATTAAAACTACGCAAATAATGTAAAACGGGCAGTCTGACAGCTGGAGCCCACAGACCGTCCCCGTAGAAACATAAAGGCACAGTCCTTGGTAGTTATGCTATCCAACACTAGAACATTAACCAAAACCCACGCTCTCATGATCACGGTTTAATGGGTATTTTAAACGTGACACCACACCCGACTCTCTTAAAACCCCGTCATCACCCCTTTTTGTGCCTCATCTTCAGAGTGTGACTCGTAGCGTTGAGAGAGACCTTGTATTGCGGTGTGGTTTGCCGTCTTCGCAGGCGCATTGAATCCGCATAGCGCGCTGACGCCCTGACCCAAGCCCGCCGACCACCCCATCGGTACCCGCCTGCGTCTCCCTCACGGAAACAATACTTACAGACGACCCGGTTCGCTCGGTGTCCGATACGATCTACACGTCCCACTTTCACAAACCATCTCCATTTCTTTGCCTACTTTGGTAGTATTTTCCCCCAGCTTTTCTGATCACTTCCTGCTTAGCCCGAAAGACCGAAACCCGTTTGTGGAAAAAAAAAAAACGGCTGTGCTGACGTGGGTGTTTAGAGTGCCCGCGAGGGCCGCGGAGCCACTTAAAGCACAAGTGTCCCCTCCACGGTTACGAACGTGCAACCATCACTGCTCGGGTGGGGTTTTTTTTGCGCTAAAGGTGGACAGTTCGCGTGAGGCACAGCACTTCCAAACAATTAACGAATACCCGGACAAAGAAACCAGTCCAAATTGCCAACAATGAAATGAGCGCTACAGCATTACAGATTTAACATGAAGCGAGGAGTCGTTCGCATGAAGCGAATGAACTCTAAACTGCACGCAAGGCCATAATGAAAACCCCGCCAATAACATGTTATAAAATGTTGAGCGCTTACGCGTGTGCACGTGCGGGTCATTAAGTCCGGAGGCTGGGGTTGTTTAGGGCAGGAACAGGGTGTGCGGTTTTAAAAGCGCAGCGCACGATATTTATTTATTTATTTATTTCCGCGAACCAACACATTTCAGGACGCTCTTTTAGTTCAGCAACATTTTTACTGAAAGTGATGCAGTGTTCTTCGAAGTGAAAAACTATAATTCAATAATTCCTTCCAAAGACAATTAAATTAATCTTTATACTTTTATCGTAGACAGATGAGACACACAATCACGTAAGGAGATAGAAAGGATAGTGTCGAAGGAATGACACGATTAACCGACAGTAAGAATACAATCCAAGATACAATCTTCAAGATCAATCTTCGTTAAAGAGAACGATGACAATCATAAAAAAACAAACATTAAAATATCAAGAAATACGAATATTTCGGTGCGTCATGAGGCTTCTTCCAGTTTAATCAAGTCGTGGGTCTATAAAAGTGAAGGACTTCATGGCTTTGTTTTGGCTGTTTTTTCTCCCCTCAATCTCGTCGTCACGGTCACTGTCGTTTCCGTTTCACTGCACCGAGCCGTTACTGAACCCCGTGGGATTCTGGGACTGCCAGCGCCACAGGTCTTCACCTGCGTGACGAGTAAACAGGAAATTACATCATATTTACATTTCCGGACGCTGAAGTGCAGGTTCCCTAGGACGACAGAGTCTAATTAAATATCTGGCAAAAAATAAAAATACATCTACATTTACAAAAATACATTTATATTTACGGCCAGTGCATGATGTTCAAACATAGGAAAACACTGTAAAAAAGTGATAAAGGTGCCAGTATTGACCAGCATGACTAAGTGCTAGTGACACATACACATTCTGTCTAAACCAAAATCTGCTTTCCAGCCCAGCTCTTTCTCTGCAAGACGAGGATCTGCGTAGCATGATGCAATGTCTCCACTCCTCCGGGGGGCGATCTTGTATGGAATCTGCACCGAAACACTCATGTCATGAACACACACTGGAAATACCACAGTGCTGCTGGAAACTAATGTTAATAAACACCTTTTCATAAACTAAGAGGATTCTTTTAAATCAGATGAATGTTCATCAGTTCAGGGTGAGATTTGATTTTCTCACCTCTCTCCCAGAAACCTTCTCCATAGCCTTCACCATCTCTAGTACAGAGTAGCCAGTCCCTGTACCAAGATTATACACCTACAGAGAGGGGGTGGACAGGTGAGCAAGATACACAATTAGGAGAGGAGAGGGGAGGATAGAGAGGAGAGGGGAGGGGAGAGAGGAGAGGGGAGGACAGAGAGGAGAGGGGAGGATAGAGAGGAGAGGGGAGGGGAGAGAGAGGAGAGGATAGAGAGGAGAGGGGAGGGGAGAGAGAGGGGAGGATAGAGAGGAGAGGGGAGGATAGAGAGGAGAGGGGAGGATGGAGAGGAGAGGGGAGCCCTACCCTGCAGCCACAGCTGTCCTTTAGTTTCTTGAGAGCAGCGATGTGTCCCTTTGCTAGATCCACCACATGAATATAATCCCTTACTCCTACAAACAGAAACACATCCATCTCAATAAATACACAGTCCCTGGATTTATTTGATTCATCTGTAGACTTTGTTAGGGTCTTAATTCTGCTCACTATCTTGATTAATCTGTGGACTTTGTCTCAGACACACATTACCAAACACACACCAAAAAGAAGGTCAGATCACTCAGTAATGTAGACCTGTAGAAAAGCTGCAGATTATTGAACCTTCAACTGCCCTGGAGAACTGTTGAACTGAATTAATGTATAAAGAACATTCACATTATTTATTTTTTGTTTTAGATGCAGTCTGTCAATTTATCAGATTTATCACTATTCTGTGATGTTTATATGCTGAGACTCATTCTACAGGTCCACAGTTAATCTCATAAAAAGGAGCTACTGTCACAGTTTCAAATCAACTACCACATATTTTGCTTTCCTTTATTACCTGTTCCATCGACGGTGTTGTAGTCATTTCCAAACACATTGAGATGTTTCCGTCTTCCAATAGCCACCTAGGAGGACAAAGGACAAAATGACCTTCACCAGAACGTCTCAGAATCTGCAATCCAGGAATGACAACAAATCCCAAAACTTGGATAAACTGGTTACCTGGGCAACGTATGGTAAAAGGTTGTTTGGAATTCCTTGTGGGTCTTCGCCGATTTGTCCTGAGACATGAGCACCGATGGGGTTGAAGTACCTAAGCAACACAGCGTTCCAGTCCTGCCAGAGGAATGACTCGATTAGAGACCTCAGGAATAGACCCCATAAGCCTTAGAATAGCCATGTTAATCCACCACAGAAAGCATCATACATAAATCTTAAAGAAAACACCTTACAAACGACAAGGCATCAGATTAGTCATTAGGTTTGGTACACAGGTACATTGCTCAGGTACTTGCTCATAGGTAAATCCCAGTGCAGCCGACCACATGACCAGCACATGCTGGTCCTGCCTCAGGAGGCGGGCCTGGAGAGAATCCGGAGAGAATCTGGAGAGAACCCGGAGAGCGCACGCACGCGCTCACACACTACCTTCTCTGCCTTGCACTGGTCTCGGATCATCTCCTCGATGAAGAACTTGGTCTTCCCGTAGGGGTTGGTGCAACCTCCTGCCGGGTGCTGCTCATCAATGGGAAGCTGCTGAGGGTCTCCGTACACTGTAGCAGAGCTACTGAACACCAGGTTGTGCACCCTGTAGGCCTGCATCACCTGATTACACACACACACACACACAATGTGTTACAGACATCTGTCCTGCAGTTACAAGATGCTGCACTACACCTCACATACTCCTGTTCACAGCTGGTTCTGGTTCTCCTTAGTGACCTGGTAGTTAATCCACGTTCCTAAAGAACCAGTTACTCCAGATCTTCCATGCTGCACTTACCTTTATGCTGCATTAGGATGACACAGCAGACAAATGGTCTGGCGATTACTACAACCTGGGCCGGATTTAGATTCAAGAGCCCGGATTCATGGTCTACATGAGTATTGGGAACTTCCTCTAAACCAGCGTTTCCTGACCCAGTAACTGGGACACACCAGATGGTTCCACGTTTTTGTTCTGCCCTGATTCCTAACACATTAGGATAGAGGAGAAATGTGGAACCTTCTCGTGTGCCTCATCGTGAGATGTTTGATGATGTTCAGTGTGAACCTCACCTCCAGCAGGTTGATGGTGCCAGTCAGATTGACCCTGTAGTAGCGTAATGGTTGTTCCACCGACTCCCCCACCGCCTTCAGTCCAGCAAAGTGCATTACAGCATAGAACGAGTGCTGGGGACCAGAGACCAGAGCTATGCAGCGACACAGTTCAGACACTAGAGGGCAGTGACATCCCACTTTTTAACCAGCATTCGCCAAACGGAATCCAGAATAGATGCACACTTGATTTTGAGATAATGCTTCCGTCTGAGTAATACTCAAGTAGAAGTTCTTGAATAGTGAATGAATGATGTTACACTTATATAGATCCTTTCAAGGAATTCAGAGACACTAAAATCCAATGCTGTAAATCTCATCGTTTACAGCATTCTCTCAACTGGAAAGCACAGGCCTGAGGGTGACTGCATTGGGAGCAGGAAGGGGAGAGAGTACACTGGACATGCAGACACTGTCTTTCACACACACTCCAGGGCAAAACTCGGCAGCCTATTTCACCTATCGGCATGTTTTTGGACTATGGGAGGAAGCCCACGCAGACACAGGGAGAACACAGAAACTCCTCCCAGACGGAGACATGAACATTTGACTGACAAATGTAACCAGGTTGAACTCAGCTAGGTGTTATCTTAATATGAACTCTTAATATGAATACTGAGGTATTAACACAGAGTTCCCCTCTCCCATTAAGTGTTTGTGCTGACCTGTTGGAAGAGTTTCTCCAGAGCTGGTCTGTCCAGCAGATCGAGAGCGTAGAACTCAATCTTAGTGTCTAGGAATGTCTCTATCCTCTGCAAACTTTCAGGAACATTTGACTCCCCTTAATGTCAAACAAACAAACCACAATAAACATAAGATGTGGAATATGACACAAAATCACACACATGCAGGGAAAGCAACTATGAACTGGCTTAGTCCTAAAATTCATTAAGGCTACAGAAAAATAACGACTGCATCTACAGATGATTTTGTGTACATTTGTAACCCTAGAGAGGACGTGCCCATGTCTACAGATTACTCTCTATATACACATGCATAAATCCATTCATCAATCAGATCGTCATAAGCAGTGGATCTGCAGTACTGATAGTATAAGAGTATAGTATAGTCTAAATAAGCCCCCAGCTCTGCAACCAGATGTGGCCTTGGTCAAACCCCTAGACCAATGGGGTTGGAGTAAGCAGAAACACCTCGAACAGCGTTGCTGAAGTTATCAATGACCACAGGGTGGTATCCGGCCTCGATCAGCTCCACCACACAGTGGCTGCCAATGTAACCCCCTCCACCTGTCACTAGTACCTGCTGAGACATTCTGGAAGCTTCTGTAAGACACACACACACAAATACAAACACAGAATTAGTACATTTGTTTGAACACGTACTTAGCATAACAAAAACATTTCGGCTGTATGAGCGTACAGCTATGTAGGTGTGTCTGTGTGCGTGTGGTTTATCACCACCACATTCTGCTTGTAACACCAGGTGTTACGTAGTTCATAAAGAGTCCTGGAGTAGGAGTGGTTAAGTGTGGACACGTTCCTCCACAACCCCCACGCCACCAGAACAAAAAACTAGATCCTGCTACAGTAGTACAATTCTAAACCATGTGTATTTATATATGCGTGTTAAAATCTAGAAAATCTAGAAAAAGGACTTTAGTTGTATTTTTATTTAGTACAATGAACTGCCACAAGACCATCAAAATACTATAAAACAACGTTTACGTGAATATAACATCACAGTCCTGAACAGATATTTTCTAAGATTCGTCCAAAAAGAGTAAATAAACAAATGTCTCATTATTTCTCTTTTAAAACTAAAATGACTTTAATTCTGAAGATGTCTATAAGAAT
The DNA here is from genome assembly GCA_025802075.1 of Tenebrosternarchus preto. Taxonomy (NCBI): domain Eukaryota; kingdom Metazoa; phylum Chordata; class Actinopteri; order Gymnotiformes; family Apteronotidae; genus Tenebrosternarchus; species Tenebrosternarchus preto. The sequence continues at coordinate 18,792,284 of JAOYMR010000010.1, read as the reverse complement.
GTAATATTTATAATGCATGCATTTATGTCTTTATTTCTACAGTCACCGTAAACATGGAATAAAAAATAACTAAGAGAACCCGAGACAAAATTTTATCTCCAGGTATTAAACTGACCTGAGAAAACAGGTACAACAATTTAGTATAGCAAGTCAGTTAGCTTGAACAGCTAAAAAAATTACACTTAGTTTTGGCTGACAGGACAGATAGCCCAAACCTCTACAACAAGAGCAAGAAACACTTACTGCAGTTTCTAGAATAATCGCTTTGCCAGTGTTAAATGTCTAATATGTAAACGTCGTGGTGACTCCTGAGGTGACAGGTAATAACCGTCGGAAAGCGGTCCTGAATAAGTTTATTCATTTTCTCTTCCTGTATTTGGTAAGACGTGGAGTTGTGTGAAGCAGCTACAACATAGCAACACTTCCGAAATGTCGCAGCCTTCAGCGTTCAAAATAAAAGGCTCTTTGCGACGTCGGAAGGAGCAAAAATATTAAAAGCTTGTTTGTATAGAATTTGCATGTGAACAATTCTTGATAACAGTTGCTTTAGATTACATTAATTTGTTAAATATACTGCCAAGTGCACTATACCGAATACTCTTGTCATGTTGGGTAGGAAATCCATATACATACTGTATAAGCTTATATATAAAATATCACCCATCAGTACAAAATACAGAGGCAGTTTCATATCTATGTTTGCCCCTTTTCAGCATTATTTATGAAGGAAGTTCTTGAGAAATATGCGTGTACACACATAAACCACAATCTAAAAATAAAGAAAATCGCGATATCTTTTATTGTGAACGACTAATTACGTCAAAGAGAATAAAGCAACAGGATGGTCGTCTACAAGCATGTGCTTCACTATAGTCTGACGTGGTCAATCATTCATTACTCCAGGAAGAACGAACAGGAGCGAAATAGTCCTTCAGTCAACATTATAACTGTCGTCTGAAAAAGTACATTACTGTTCTCAGATCAGCGCGGAACTTATGGCACAACACATAGGAAGCTGCCCACTTCATCCGCACTCAGCCAATGATTTTCATTTGGCTGATCGGTGCTGTGCAGTGATCGAAGCAGTTTTTTTTTGCATAAATAAGCCTCAGAATCTGTGATAAACTGTCGGCCATATATGACTCGTGTTTTTTTTTTAATTAGGGTCAAAGAATTTCTATTAGTGATAAAGTGTCATTAGACACCACGTGCAGCACACGAGTTGCGTGGCGCCTGATTTTCTCTGCGGTCGCAACACACTGAAGTCGAGTAACAACAAAATGCATTTCAATAAGATAAAAATAATACATGAGAGAGACGGGTAAGAATTTCATATCCACACATAAAGATTAGATATGAAAATTTAATTATGCACTGCTGTGCTGCTTTGAATTTTTTCACCTCTCTCCCCACTCACTCTGTACCTTACCCTTACACACACACAGGTACAGCAAGTCTTTCTCTGTCTGTCTGTCTGTCTGTCTGTGTCTCTCTCTCTCTCTCTCTCTCTCTCTCTCTCTCTCTCTCTCTCTCTCTCTCTCTCCGTTTCAACACCTCAGGGGCAGTGATGAAGTATCCATGAACCTAGTATTTTCACTCTAGGAACCAGTATAGCTCCAC
>JAOYMR010000010.1:18752858-18763170 GCA_025802075.1 Tenebrosternarchus preto | reverse complement strand
GGAGAGGGAGAGAGAGAGAAAGAGGGAGGGAGAGGGAGAGGGAGGGAGAGAGGGAGAGAGGGGAGGAGGAAAGATGGAGAGAGGGAGAGGGAGGGGGGGGGCTGCTCTTGCTGGCAGTAGCTGTGTGTGATGCTGCAGCAGAGTGACTCTGATGCAGGACACTGTGAGCTGTTGTAGATCTGAGTCCTGATAGCTGTACACTGGATGCACAGGGGCATCATTCCTGTGTGATGCATTTTTCATGTGACCTGGACCGTTTCCAGGTAACAGGGAATCTTGTGATAGTAAAACATTCCAGGTGTGTTTACATTTGATTTGATTTATATTTATTGTTCTGTTCTTTCTCCCTGTCTGTTCCTCCACTCTCCTCTTTCTCCCTCTTTTTAGTTTCTCTTCCCCAATTCTCTCTCTTCTCTCTTTTTCTCTATCTCTCTTTCTCAAAGCTTTGATAAAGAAATGAAGATGTTAAACAAAAGGTCGAAACAACTAGTACCAATACTAAAAAGAGTACCGTACCAATACTAAAAATAGTAACCATAACAGCAGTACCTTACAGCAGTATAAAACTAGAACAATACATAATAATATATTTATAACTGCAATCTTCTATTACAGTCGTGATTATTTGTACATTTTGTTTTTTTACTTCCACTATTGCCTCTAAAACCTTTAAAGATAAAATAGGGTAATGATAGATCTGAATCAGTGAGCACATGCTGGTGGGTCTGTATCTGTGATGTGTGATGTGGTTTCTCACTGTCCCTTAGACTGTGGCAGGACTGAACGTACATCACTGAACTCTTTATGATCATGAACATACAGCAGCTTCTCCTCACTATCCATAGTGTTACAAACTCAAGGGCTTTGGGACTAATTCTGCTAAATAATATTTTTCTAATCTCTCTCTCTGCCCCCATTCTTTCTCTCTCTCTCTCTCTCTCTCTCTCTCTCTCTCTCTCTTTCTCTCTCTCTTTCTCTCTCTCTGTCTCTCTCTGTTCAGTCAGAGCTACCACCACCTGCAGGCATCGAGAGACATCCACCCCAGCATCATGCTGGACCCCTCGCCCAACTACAACTCACCTAAGTTCCGCTCTCGGAACCAGAGCTACATGAGAGCAGTCAGCACCCTGAGCCAGGCCAGCTGTGTCAGCCAGGTGAGCCAGGCCAGATGGACCAGGTCAGATGAACCAGGTCATGTGCACCAGGCCAGCTGTGTCAGCCAAGTGAACCACACCAGGTGAGCCAGACCAGCTGTGTCAGCCAGGTGAGCCAGGCCAGGTAGACCAGGTCAGATGAACCAGGTCATGTGCACCAGGCCAGCTGTGTCAGCCAAGTGAACCACACCAGGTGAGCCAGGTCAGCTGTGTCAGACAGGTGAGCCAGGACAGGTAAGCTTGATCAGGTGAACAGGGTCAGCTGAACCAGGCTAGTTGTGTCAACCAGGTGAACCAGGTCAGGTGAACCAGGCCAAGTGAACCAGGTCATGTGAACCAGGCCAGGTGGACCAGGTCAGCTGTGTCAGCCAGGTGAACCAGGCCAGCTGTGTCAGCTAAGTGAACCAGGTGAACCAGGCCAGCTGACCCAGGTGAGTCAGGAGCGCCCTGTGCACCAGTTCACAGGTTCACAGCCTGATACTCTTCTATTCCTGGACTCATGGAAGTTAATCCTCTTGCCATGGACATGAAAGTGTTGTAGGAATGGTTCAACAATATTTGAAAATATATTTAAGTTGTTCTTAATATTTGAATATGGTTGGGGTTTCTTTACAAGTTTTTGCCTCCTTCACAGTGTAAATTGAGCCAATGTGGAATTCAGCAGTTTAATACAGTTATAATACAGTTCTGGAACCTTCCATAAACATTCCTTACTCAGGATAGCTGCCTCTAGAAATGTTATCTGTAGTCTCAGGGCGTTTACGTAATTTCTGAATTCCTGAAGAGTGAAACCTTGCTTTAATTCTTACATACAGACTGTTCTCCCAGTACCCTTTTCATAAACATTCTGTTTGCCTTACTGGATTCAGATTATTCTGGATTCAGATTAATCAGATTAGTCTGAACAGTCTGTAAATGATGCTATGATTGAAGTGATTTTTTTCTGTGAGATTTATGTATCGTAAAGAGTATCTTCATGTGCTTTGCTGGAGGGTTTTATGGAAAGTTTTAAAAGTTTTAAAAAGGTTTAAAAGCACGGGACAGACAGTAAAGTTCTGTCCTGGGGACTAACCAGTCGCCGCTGTGTTGGGCTATTTGTGTTAACTGTCTGATTTATCTGCCTATAAAATCTAAATCCCACTCTTGGAACAGATCATAATGATTTTGTAGCAAAGCCTTAAAGATGTGTTTCATTTTCCATTCTTATCCCTTTCACTCTCTCAACTTCACTCCTTGTCTAAAATTCTCCTGCCTCAGTTGTTAAAGGATATCATGTTTTACAACGGAACAAGAAGGCAGTCTGCTAATTTGTGCCTTGCCAAATGTGAACCTCTGTGTGTGTTGGGGGTGGGTGTGTGTGTGGGTGAGGGTGTGGGAGTGTGTATGAGGGTGTGGGAGTGTGTATGAGGGTGTGGGAGTGTGTATGAGGGTGTGTGTGTGGGGGGGGGGGGTGTGGGTGTGTGTGGGGGGGCTTGGGCAGGCAAGTGAAAGCTACCTGTCAGACTGGTTCAGGTCCAACAGAACCAGAACTGGCCCACATGCTTGTTGTTAGGACAGAGAAGGAAAGCAAGCAGGAGGAAGAGAAGGAACAGGACCTTGAGGCTCCGTCCTCACTAACCTATAGTCCCTCCCCTTTGTGGCCAGGTGAGTGAGGCAGAGCTGAACGGGCAGTTCGAGTCCGTATGTGAGTCCGTGTTCAGTGAGTCCCAGGCCATGGAGGCCCTGGACTTGCCCGGCTGTTTCCGGGCTCGCAGCCACAGCTACCTGCGTGCAATTCAGGCCGGCTACTCCCAGGACGACGACTGCGTGCCCTCCATGACCTCATCCACCGTCACCTCCATGGTCAGGTCCGCCGCTGGTGAGTTGCCTGGCAACATGCCACCTTTATGACTGCACTGACGAAGCCTCATTTAGCCGATGGGGTAGGTTTGAGTACCGTTACAACAGGGGCTGTAGAATAATAAGCACCTTCACTTACTCCCAGTAGTACCTTCTTTCCATAATTCCCTGTTACTAACTATTTTTTATTTTTTGTTATTAACTATTGCCTATTTTTGCATGTGTTCAACTGATTTCCTGTCACAATTTCAGCACCATGGTCAGTGACTGAAATCTTACCCAACCAACAGCCACCTTAGTTACTCTGCTCTAGCATTTTTTGTGTCAGTCACTACATTCTAAAGAGCCGTAACAAGCACTACACTCAAATATTACACAGAGAACTGTAGCAATCACTACACTAAACAACAGTGACCAAGAGAGTTGTGCTAATCACTACACATTGAAATGTTACACAGAGAGATGTAGCAGTCACCACACACTGAAATGTTACACAGAGAGCTGTAACAGCCACTACACACTGAAATGTTACACAGAGAGCTGTAACAGTCACTACACACTGAAATGTTACACAGAGAGATTTAGCAGTCACTACACACTGAACTGTTACACAGAGAGCTGTAACAGTCACTACACACTGAAATGTTACACAGAGAGCACTCATAGCAGTAAAGTCACAAGTTTCTCTTTGATTTTGGGATAGTAAGTGGTCTTGCTATTAAAGTCCCGTCGTCCTGTCCACTCAGTGGTGTGTGGATGCTGTTGTACTGTGGCATGGCATGTGTGCATGCAGCTTCTGAGTCGAGTGACTGTCGTGTTTGCCTGCCAATAAGCTAGCAGATAGGGGCCCGTGTGCCTGAGAGAGTTTAGGTTATGAACCCTATTGACTTCAGACTCTCAGAGGAAACAAAAAAAAAAAAGAAATGATGAAAAGTGAAACATCCAGTTTTCTTTTTCTTTTCTGATCGAGGAGATGATCTTTTGTATTCTTCCACTGTGTGCACTCTTAAGATTTTTAATCTGGATCTCCACTTTATCCTGTTTTCTACCTCAGTTGCCATGGCGCAAGCTCAAGGAACAGGCAGGGCGGGGTTGAAAGGTCATGGCGGGAAAATGAGCTGGAGCATAAAGACATCTCGCAATGTTCTCGCTTCAACGCTTTTCACTTGGCGGGTCTTCGTGTCTCTCACTCAACCGGAATTTGTCTTTTTTTTCCGTCTCTCTTTCCCTCCCTCTCTCCCTCCCTCCCTCCCTCCCTCGGCCTTTCCCTCTCTGTGATGTACAGCTGTTTTCAAATCTTGTTCAGTGTTGAGTTCTCTTTCCCACAGGGCGTGCCACCCCCAGTACTCAGAACGTTTCCCACAGGGCGTGCCACCCCCAGTACTCAGAACGTTTCCCACAGGGCGTGCCACCCCCAGTACTCAGAATGTTTCCCACAGGGCGTGCCACCCCCAGTACTCAGAACGTTTTTGCGTTTTCAGAGACCGTTAAAGGCGACTGGGCATAACATGCTGCAAGAGAATTTGCTGAAAATGAAAAGCATCATTAGGAGACCCTCTTGGACCCATCATTAGGAGACCCTCTTGGACCCATCATTAGGAGACCCTCTTGGACCCATCTGGCTTTTGGTGGTTTAGGGTGTGGATGCAGGGTTAGCAGCAGCTGGAGAGACTTTCTGTTGTAGATACTGTCGTGTGCTTACACTGCCTTCTCACAGAAACATATCTGCAATTAAACTTAGTAACTTAGTACTACGTAACTGAACTATGACATCTCCCCCCGCAGAAGACAAGTAAAAAAATAATAAAATCAAGAAATTCATTTATTAAAAACACTCGACTTTGTGTGTCAAGGGAATTTTTGTAGACTCTCCGCATTTCCACTAGGTTTAGTCCTGGTTTAGTCCTGGTCAGTTTTTTATTTTTTGCTTTGCTTTTTTTTCGTTGTTTGTTTGTTTGTTTTTGTTTTTTTCTTTTTCCTTTTTTTGATGGGTCTGTGTGGGCCTTTTCATGTTCAATAGGGTTCATACCTGCTCTGCTGAGACACACAGAGAGATTAGGGTGAAAGCTTGGCCTCTTTTCAGCGCACAAAAGCACAGGGGCTTCTGCTAGCCAGAAGCATCTGGCTATGCACACAGAGACGTGGTGGTTATTACCCTTCCCATGTTTCCCCTGGGCTAGAGTTCTCTGTTTGTGCGTGGAGAGAGGGGAAAGCTACAGGAAAATACATGGTTGAGTGAGAAGGCAGAGTAACAACATGAAACAAACACAAGATAATGTGAGTCAAAATAAGCCTGTTTGAATATAATACCTTAAAATGAGCGTCTTCCATCACCCAGTGCTGAAGTACTGGCCGTATAATGCACCTTTGTTGCATACTAAACAAAATGGACTCAATTTGCATCGACTGACAGTGCTGAGAGAAGTGTAACATGCCTTTGATAAAAGTGGGGATGTGTTGAAAAAAGGCTTGATTGGTGCACTGCAATTGGTTGAAAAAATGAAAGACAAATTAAATTGTTATTCTGAACTGACAAACAATGTGCTGAGATGTTCAGCGCGTCAGAAACCTTCTTTCCACAGAGGAAGTGTAAACTCAGTTCATTTAAAGCTTCATTTGACTCATCTGTTTGTTTCAGGCACTGTAGTCCAAGCTTGGAAACTGCATCCACAGTATCTCCAGCTGTCCCTACCTGTAAGCACATCACACTCTCCCACTTGTTTGTATTTGTCTTCCAGAGAGAAATGAAGTGCTGGACAGCACTGGTTTGGACAGAACTGGTTTGGACAGAACTGGTTTGGACAGAGCTGGTTTGCTTAATGAGGACAGTTACTCCAACAAAGAGGCAGACATGATGTCCACAGCCCGGAGGAATGTGACTCGTCCCGGAAGAGAAGAATTGCAGGGTGCTTACGGTAATCACTCCTCCGCCACGTGTCCGCCTCTGCCCCCACCCAAAACCAGCACCCCCGCCAGGCCGAGACCCGTTCGGTCCAGTGTGCAAGAGACGGCTGACCTGGCCCTTGCCATTAGCCAGCAGTGGAAGGAGGATGTTTCGGCCATGCGCAGGGAGCTAGCTGAGCTTAGACGAGACCTGTGCACGGAGCTACGTGCCTTTAACAACAACTTCTCTATTTTTACACAACGCTACAATACCTGGTCGCCAAGTTGGGCAAAGGAGAACAGGCACCAGACCGGTCACGTATCCGTGAGCACCCAGGCTGGGGGCAAGACTTTACTGAGACAGAACACAGCAGATGCAGCTGTGAACTGCCCTTCACCTGTGGACCCCACTGTCCTGTCCATGCAATCTCCAGAACCAATCACCTTACATGTCTCCACTCCCACACTTTTGTTCCAAACAGATCCAGCCTCCTTGTTAACAGAAGTAGATGATCCAACCTTTGCTAACTTGACTCCTCCAGAACTGGTGGACCTGTCATCTCTCTGCTGGCCTGAACTGGATCCAGATCCCATGACGCCTCCCAATCCTCCAGAACTAGACCTACCTTTAGATGCACGATATTATTCAAATGCACCAACTCCAGAAAGAGTGGATTCAATTGTACTGGATTTTACAAACCTGGAACCTGTGAACCTGGCTAATTTACACTGGCCAAAACTGGATCCAGAAAACATAAGTCCACCAGATCCCACATCCCCTCAAGAGCTACTTGATCCAACAATTCAGCATCCCTCTATTCAAGAGGCTTTAGAAGAAGCTAATACAAGCCCACCATCCCCAGGTCTGGGCACACTTTCTGAGCAGTGGCAACCAAATGTAGGATCTGTCAGCCCAGTTGTGCTGATAGAGCCAGTGCATGAAAGTGTGGATCCAAATGCAAGAGACTATGGCATTCTAGAGCAAGTTGATTCCATTGTCTTGAGTCCATTGACGCCAGAATCGATGGATCTTAATGACTTGAAATGGCCAAGTTTAGAATCATTGGACCCAGGATTGCCAAGTCCAGGGTTTGCAGATCTCCCAGACCCTCCATCTCCAGTAATAATTGACTATGACGAGCCACCTGACCAAGAAGTGGAAGAACCACCTTTTCCAGAGCTACTAGATACAATTTTCTTACAGCCAGCAACTCCGGAGCCCGTCGATTCGGATGTGTCAAACCCACAGACTCCAGAACCTATGTCTTCACCACTTCAGAGTCCAACATTTGAACAGGAGGCTCACTCTGTTGTTTTATGGTCAAAGAGAGAAACTATGAATGAGTCCATCTCTCTGCATGACGAATCTCTGGATGTAACTATGCTGAGCTGGCCAGAAATGGATCCAGAAATTCTTAGCCCATTAGAACCATGCTTTATGGAGTCAACTATCCTGTACCCAGCTGATTTGTCCCCTCTTGAAAGTGGTGCAGTAAAATTTCCAGAATCTATTCCTTCAGATCTAGATGACCAGTACACTGAAGAGTCAGCTTTTGACCAGGTTACAGAATACCCACTCAATCAAGACACCCTTGACTCTGCTACCCTCAGCCTCCTGGAGTCAGAGACACTCTTCTCAGCCGTTCTGTGCTCAGTTGAACCAGATGTTTTTGATTATGAGACCACAGATTTAGAAGAAGAACCAGAAGTACAGGAACCAGGTAGCAGTTCACCTGTGACTATAGACCCAGCAACTGTGCACCCATTTAACTTATCTCTTCTAGAAATCCAGGCTGCTTTAGACGTATCTAAGACAGAGACGGCCGATAATGGATCACCAATGGGAACTATGGCCTCCAGTAGCCCATCTCTATCTTGCAGAGATTTCCTGTGGATCAGATGGCAGCAGAGGGTACGGGGGAAGATGCCCATGACCAGGAGTGCCAGCATGGAGATCTACCACAAAAAATACTCCAATAACTCCGAGATGTCTTATATGTCCCTTTCTCTTTGAGTAACACTGGAGAGCAAATGAGGTCATGAAGAACACGTAACTGGAATTCTTATGTCAGGAGACAAAAGCATGAGAAATGTAGCAAAATGTTTACAGGTGTGTGTGTGTGAGTGAGTGAACGAAAGAGAGAGCGAGAGAGACAGAGGGAGACAGAGAGAGACAAGAAACAGTCAGGGAGGTTTCGATGTATTAGCAAAGTTTTTTTTTTTTCAGATCTGATGAGCCCCTCAAAGAGATTGTAGCTAAAAGCGTACCCACTGCATTAGTGTGTGCCCCAGACACTCTTATTTAACACTGAGCAGCAATGACTCACACATGAACCAAAGTTTCACTTCAACAGAAACTTTCCTTGAATCACTCTACAGCCTGTTTGGTTTCCCATCCCTACACAATTGTATTTTGGCACATACTGTGACTGTGCTGGTTGTGGATGAGAACTTTCTGAGAAGAAACTCTCTAAGAGTTTGAGAGCTTATGTCTCTGATCGTTTATTTGAGCTTTGTTTTGGAGGTGAAGGCCTTAACTTACACCGTAGAGTCCAGTGTTAAAGGAAAAGCCTCTCGTCCCAATGGTTTGACCAAGGACTGAAGTACAGGACAAATATCTTTGATATATTTTGTGGGGTTTGATCAGCATTTTCTCTCTACATGGACTAATAATTGTTTCTTTGAGATTCAACAGAAGTCAAGCGTGTCTGCCAGACTGGACTAAAGAAATGTTTATAAATAATGCTACAGGTTTATAAATAGATGGTCTTGGTCTTCAAAACCAAAGCCTTGCAATTAAACAAGCAACTGTGAAACATTTGAAGACACGTGGGGGGTTGAACGGCCAGTTTGCACAGCATCATGTGACATTTTGAATGCTTTGTGTACTTTGCTATTCTCTATATACATCACACTCACACACAGATGCACATCCTTGCACATATATACAATCATGCATATATAATGTAAATACGTGAGATAAAATAGACTGGAAAAATAATTACTTGAGTCTTGTATCAAAATTATCATTTTTAAAATTGTTACTCCGTAATTTATTGTGAATATACAGCCGAACTTGTTTTTGTTCCAGCAGCAGCCTAAGTAATATATGATTGTCGTTCATTTGTGTGAAGAGGAAAGATTGTGTTTCACAAGTATCAAAACGAAGCTCACTGTTTTGCTTCATTTATGCGGAAATCTAAAACAAGAATAGTGAGATGAAATCTACATGCTGGAAAGGAGACAGGAAAGACATACTGGAATGTTTTTGATACAATTACAAGTGATCTGTTCATGATAAATGTTACTACCAAAAGTAATATGAAAGTTGGTGAAGTAATGGTGTGTTTGTGCTAGAGTGTTTAATTATGATGCTACTTTTTACTCACATAGTGCAGTTTGTGTGCAAAAATCACATGATTCTTTATCACATCAAAAACAAATCTGAACCAGATTATCTTCTAAAAATTGAAATTAAATGTAACATTAACATAGAATGTTCACTACACTGTTTTATAGTAGAGGACTAAAGGTGGTCATAATAGCATAACTTTAATGATTAAAACGATGGATCTGGTACAACGTAAAATAATAATATTGTCCCACTGAGCATTAACAGTAAGGCTCATGTTATCTCCACTTCAGTGTGATTAGCTACATTTGTGCATGTCTGTCCATGTGCTCTCAGGGAATTGGTCCAGTTCCACTGATTTCTGTTCAATACAAGAAATAAATTCAGTTAATAAAATTAAGCTGTTCAGACATTATTCAGAAAAATTAAAAAATCTTAAAGTTATATCAGCGAATATCGGTAATGAGTTTCAGCGCGTTGGCATGACAACTGGCATCATTGCTGTTTCTACTTACTGTTCAGCAGCTCTTCTTTGCTCTGGCGTTTCCCAGCGAATAATAAAAGTGGGTATCATGTGCCCTTTTGGAGTTTTACCCACTGGTGCTTACATGTACAGGGAGGTGCTGTACAGTAGCATTAGAAAAATAAACACGAATAAGGAGGCAACATTATTGCCTGCTCTGTCATGTAATATAGTGACTTGTTACACATTTTCACTGACAGGAAGAGCTTGAGTTACAATTTAACTAAAATGTGTAGTTGTATATTTACAGTAATGGTGAGCTGTTACCCTGTCTATCCTGATCAGTTCTGTTCGAGAGGCCCTGTCTATCCTAATTAGTTCTGTTCGAGAGGCCCTGTCTATCCAGATCAGCTCTGTTCGAGAGGCCCTGTCTATCCTGATCAGTTCTGTTTGAGAGGCCCTGTCTATCCTGATCAGTTCTGTTTGAGAGGCCCTGTCTATCCTGATCAGCTCTGTTCGAGAGGCCCTGTCTATCCTGATCAGTTCTGTTCGAGAGGCCCTGTCTATCCTGATCAGTTCTGTTCGAGAGGCCCTGTCTATCCTGATCAGTTCTGTTCGAGA
>JAOYMR010000010.1:18647830-18664322 GCA_025802075.1 Tenebrosternarchus preto | reverse complement strand
ATCAGGAAACACTGCTGTAAAGGCATCTGATCCAGGACCAGGATCAGGAAACACTGCTGTAAAGGCATCTGATCCAGGACCAGGATCAGGAAACACTGCTGTAAAGGCATCTGATCCAGCCTAAAATCTCCTAATAAATGTTCCTCTTTTTATCATTAGAATCCTGCATGTTGACACACTCCCAGGTGGGTGTGTGATCTGAGGATCTGCCCCCACCTTGCACGACAGGATGTTTCCGAAAGCGGAGAAGGTATCGTAGAGGGCCTTGTTGTCGATGGACTTGTCCAGGTTCTTGATGAAGACGTTCCCGACCCCAGACTTGCGGAGCGACGGATCCCTCTGGGACCACATGATTCTGATGGGCTTCCCCTTCACCACGTCAAAGTTCATGGTGTCCAGGGCTCTCTCAGCTAGAGACCAGAAAATATGCAATCATATTCCTTTTCCTCAATCACCCTCCTCTTCTTCAACCACACTCATCTTCACCAATTACAATCTTCTTTCTCAACCACACTCATTCTCAATCACACTCCTCTAACCATCGTTTGATCTTCTTTTATTGTGGTTTATCAGACTGAGCAATAAACATTCACAACAATAAGTGAATTAGCATCAATGCCATCATGGAACTGAAGCAACAAGCAAGAGCTGTATTACTGAAGAGCTGAACTACAGCTGTATTACAGTAGGAGAGATGAACTACAGCTGAGTTATAGTATGAGAGCTGAACTACAGGTGAGTTACAGTATGAGAGCTGAACTACAGCTGTGTTACAGTATGATAGCTGAACTACAGCTGAGTTACAGTATGAATGCTGTACTACAGCTGAGTTACAGTATGAGAGCTGAACTACAGCTGTGTTTCTATTCATTGCATTCATTTGAACTGCCGCTCTGATCATTTGACAGTATGGACCTGACTCAAGCCCTTGAACGCTGACCTCAATAATGAGTTTAGAAATGCAAGCAGGCTAACGAGGCTAACGAGGCTTTATACACCCAGCTGAGCTGCTCCTGGACAAGGGAACTGCACCATACAGCATGTACTGACACACACACACACACACACAGAAACACATGCACAAATCCTGCTTTTCATGTACTGAGCACACATATTCACAGTTAATTCTGAGAACAAAAATCATATCAGATATATGACCACACACACACACACACACACACACTAATAAGGGCAGACAGACTAGGCACCTTCACTCTAGAACAAATGCACACACATACATTATTATTAAAACTCTTTATTAGTTTTACCAGACACACACACAAAATAATGATTTAAGAATATTAAGCTCTTCCTAAAGTGGATTCAAAGGGCACACAGTAAAACACACACCATGATTTCTGAGGGTGAAGAGCACTTCACACAGTGACAGATATATGACCACACACACACACACACACATCTGCGCACTCAGGCCGGCTACCTTTTGTTCCCATCACTCATTTAGTGCCAATGTGTGTACGCGCACACACACACACACACACACATATACAATGTTTAAAACACCTAGTAAACACAGGCAGCCTTGGGTGTGCAGACTCAGCAGTGTGGACGGGGAGGAGCCTGCGGCATTACCAACTCTGACCTCACTCACTCCACAGCACAGCAAAACCAGCATCACAACCTACGATTGGTGCTGGATCAGTGCCTCAACCAATCCCAAAACTCAAAAATACCATGTGCTACCCATCTTTAACAAAGTCCATGTTAAGTATTTTTTTTACAGATTTTCCCCAAATCTGACGTCGTCTTCTGGACAAAATTAAATCAAAGATAACATCCAGATTTTTTTTTACTGAATCTGGTTCAGATAAAAAAATACTAAAATACAGTCTGATCTGAACTTTTGGAAAACAAAACTTGGCCCCAGATGACTGTAACAGGGTCCAAGACAGACACAGCAGTGTCCAGTGTGTGGCGTCTGCCGTTGGTCTGTGCTCTGCACTAGTTCAGAGATTCTGCAGGCCAGAACCAGGCAGCCTGAGAGATGATCATGTCTATATATAGGCGAGTGGAGTCCTGAGAGCTCTGGCACCCGGTGGAGCTGCCAGGTCAATGCCCATTGAGGGAGCTCAGAACAAGCGTCAGAACAGGGCCGCTCGCACCGCCCGTGCAAACAAAGGTCAACGTACTTGCTAGATGGGTGTCTTTGACCTGTCAGTGTGGGAAAATCTCACAGATTTACCTTAATCAAGAGGGGGGGGGTTAGCTCCTCTGAAGACCTGCAGTTTAATATCTTAATTAAGCAAGAGCATGAAGAGATGTCCATTCACACCTCATCTTTAAAAACACGTGTGTATGTTCCTGTTTAACGTCCTCAGCCTGGTCCTCCTCTGTATCCCCCTGTCCACACGCTACACACTGCTGGGCTGTTCACATTCGGAGTTTTCCGTCTGGGTTGAGGAGCCCGGCTCTGCCCTTTTGACCTCTGTACTCTGAATAGGGTGTGTGTGTGAACAGAAACAGAGAGCAAATTCCACCGCACTGGCCATAGTGCTCTTAGTGAGCCTGTAGAACACTGTCATTTCAAATGCAACTGTGCTAAAAATGATCAGACACAGCAGATCACAGGGCAGGAGGGCAGGAGGTCAAAGGGCATTTTAGCCTTTTTAAAAAAACTATTATTAACTAATACAGATACACTAACAGAGGAAACACAGGGAGTACTCTAACCCTAACACTAACTCTGCACACATCAGCTTTCTTCAGCTGCCTGTTATTCACAGTTTCCTGCACCAAACTGTCCAATTACTATCGCTGTCGACGTTACGTTTTATGAGTGGGCTTCTCTTCTGACTCTTCTCTTCTGAGTCTGGTCCTCACTAGGCTCATTAGGGTCTAAACCTGATACCTACAAAGCTGCTTTAAGACAATGTCTATTGTTAACAGTGCAAATAAATCAATTAAATTGATAATTAAATTGAGTTTAAGTCACACCTAGTGCACAGAGCCTGCTATTCACCATCAGTACCTTGTTATGTCTTTGTAGGTCTGTGTGTCCTGTCTCGTTTGTGTATTAACCATGCTAATTACCCACAGGGCTGTGAGAGGGCTGTTGGCAGTGGGGTCCAACCTCCTTTCTGAATATCGACATCCATCTGACATTCACATGCTGCTGAAGACCTCGATTAACTGCATGGACTGTGTTAGAATATGTCCTGTGTTAGAATATGTCCTGTGTTAGAATATAACCTGTGTTAGAATATGTCCTGTCTCATTTGTATATTAACCATGCTAATTACCCACAGGGCTGTGTTAGAATATGACCAGAACTGCTGAAGACCTCGATTAACTGTGTTAGAATATGACCTGTGTTAGAATATAGCCTGTGTTAGAATATAACCTGTGTTAGAATATGACCAGAACTCTTTACTGAGTCACTAAGCACTTCAGAAAAATCTTTGACTGCCTTCTTTTCCACTCTAGCCAAGGCACCAGACTGATAGTATTTGTAACACTGAATGATGTGTTTTCACATGGGAATATGTATTTGATAGAGACTACAAAGCACTTCAGGAAGCCGCGATGTACATGTAAATGTGAATCTTGGTGGGTGGTAGATCTTCAGACCTGGAGATGAGCAGATGTATAAAGAGGCTCTGTTTCTAGATTAGTTCTTCAGGGCCTGGAGCTAGGCTCTTCTGTTCTTGACTTCAAATCCAAAACACCATCCTAGGTTTTGTCATCACTGTGGATAATACAGGTACTCAAATCACACCCTAGCAGGTCCAGACTCGGAGCCTCATGTCACGCTACCTAAGAGTCAGGTATGACAACATCCAAGACATTTACTTACATTAAAACTGTTTAATTACCTACCAGTGCTTACAAAATCCAGGACTGGAAAACAGACTGGAGGTCTGAATCTGTAAATCTCAGCGTTAGCTACTGCATATAATCTGACAAAAAAAAAAAAATTTTATTACGAGATCAGAATTTAAACTGGTGATCCAAAAGGTGAGACTGCTGGGCTCTGGTCAAAGAGGCATTTAAGTGCAATAAATTAATATTTTGATTTAACAAATATATGCATCAACTATTACATCCCCAGCTGATTTCCAAGTGAAACTTTGATGATATTTCTTGAACTCTACACTGCAAGACGTCATAACGAACAAGAAATCAGGTCACAGTATTTTTCTTGCATTTGTCACAGGCAGGCCAACATTAGCAGTTAGTGGTATAGATGTTGTTATGCACCCAAACTGAAGAATTTACTTTACTTGTACTGGTCATGATGGAACAGAACAGAGTTCAGACAGAGGGAAGAAGTTTCTGAAACTCTCAAAACATACAGTCTAGTTGGTATATGTCACATGGCATAACAAAAGTCTATTAAACTCTCAAAACATACAGTCTAGTTGGTATATGTCACATAACAAAACATACAGTCTAGTTGGTATATGTCACATTTCCAGACTGAAAATACACTGAATTAATTTAAGTTTTCTGGTAATGGTGAAAGTGACACAGACACACACTTCCACTATATGTAAAAATATTATAAATATATATAACACAGTAACTGCAATGTGTTCTGTAGTAGGACAGTGGAGATATTTTAAAATGTTGTGAAGTACAAAAGGTTTCCAAAGAAACAGGGTGTTATTTTAGCATTTTAGCACTGGTTTCAGCACCAGTGTATCAAGCGGCTGAGAAAAGGCCGTTTTAAAAAAAAATGTTCCGAATATTTTTGTCATATTGTTTGTTTACACGGACAGGAGGTTGATCACGTTTTCAGCCACTCCTCAACGCCCCCATAACTCCGCCCCCATCAACGTAGGTTTGCATGTTAAAACATCACGAGATCCGAACTGCCAGTAGTGTTAAAAAAACACCTCTTTTTGTTGCCACAAAAAAACAAAAAAAACTAAACGACAAGAAACGTCCTAAAACAAGAGTCAACATTGGAAGCGTTTTCCAAATTGTAGAAAATTACGACACGCGAAATGTTTTAATTTAGAAGTAATGCCGCCCCACCTTAACAGGTATGTACCGCAGTCTGTTATAAAGCTTTGGTTTCGTACTACATAACAAGTCAAGTAATTTTTAACATTTAGAGAGCTAACTAATGCTTTGTGTGAATTACCTTCAGATAGTTGACACCTACTAATAGATAGTTGTAACTAATGATACCTATACCTACTTATTAGTTGTAACTAATGCTTGCTAACTGCTTTAAGCTTCGTTACAGCTAACGATGCTAGTTAACTAGCTACAGAAATATCGGAAATGTATGGCTATCGTAATGGCAAACGTTTATCGACTATATTAAACTAATAATGCATTATTAACAAACAGCCTACATCATTGCTTGACAGCGAAGTTTGGAAATGCTAGAAAATTAATTGAATCCCGCTCGCCTCCGTGGATATTGGAGGCGTGGCTTGTGTTTGTGGGCGGATCTAAAAAGTAAAAAAATCGTTCCAGTGTTGCGTTTACTAACTACCTTAATCGCTAGAGGCGGTGTTTCTTGAACCTTGACTAATGCCTCTTGTAAATAACGTCAAAACAAGGCCCATTGTACCGCAATAAATCACCATGACAGAATCTGCAATCGGACCTTGTCTGCTCGAGTCCATATTGAAACTCAACCAGCTTCTAAATGTCGGTATGGAGCTCGTTTCTCTCGGCCAGCTGTCGCAAAGTATGGAAAACATTAATTTCACGAGCACGTTCTCTTTTTATGACTCTTTAAATAACTCGCAAGGTTGTGAAATGTGGGCCAGCGGAGAAGCCTTCCAGTGGTTCTGTTGTAACTTTTAATTCGGATTAAAAAAAAAAAACAGATTAAGTATCCACACAGACGTCCAGTTTGAAGGAACCCCCGTAATGACACTGTTCTCCAACTTGCTCAGCAAAGTCCTCTCCTATTCAGCCTGTTTGGTACAATCGGGACACGTTGTCTATGTGGGTCAAATACTGCATGTTCAAGTTCCCATCTAATTCCTTATCGTTGCGCTAATTCTGTAGTCTCAGAGCTGCCACACAGGACTCTTACGGCAGTGTCACCATTCCTTCCCAATTAAAGTGCCAATGATAATTATTTTCATTTCTTCATTAACAATATGACTTTTGCTGAAGGTACACTGTCGCATAAAGGGAGGAGGTTACGAAACCGTCTACAGCAGCCTGCTTTATAAATACGTTGTAGACCTGTGTCTAAACGCAGTTTAAACTTACTCCCAAATTCACATGGTGAGCCTGTCGTTACTAATCACTAGTTTACACGTAAACATTAGCAAGCTCACTGAGTGTGCATTACAGAGGCTCTTGGAAACTCTGGTGTTTTGATTCGTAACATTTGTAGAATATAGACCACGTGCAGTCCGTTACCTCTGGAGACTCTCAGGTTGTAAAACCTACACGGCAAATGTCATGTCGCTGGTTATATTAATAAGACGCCTATTTAAAATGCTCCATAAATAGACCTTTCTTAAGAAAATATCTGCGGCCTTTGAGCAAAATCCTTATACGTTTTTTAAATGTAGCCTACTTACATTTAAATGCATATACGCACAAATCCAGGCATACGTGCACTTACACGCATGTGCCATGTAACATACTGAAATATCCAGCACGAGTACGAGACCGGCACAGAGTCGTCGTTCGTTCGCACTGTCCGCCTACGGCCAGCCACGAGCCTGGCGCACCCCTGAACCATTTCGGCCGAACGTGCAGTCCACAAATGTACTCACAACCACAAACCGTGTCCGACCGTTCATCATCAACAGTCGTACGAAACAAATAGACAAGTCACACATGTAATTGGGATTATTCATGGTTTCTGTTCTTACCGTCTGCGGGCTGTTGGAAGTTCACATAGGCATAGCCCAGCGAACGCCGGGTGATCATATCGCGACACACGCGGATAGAAAGCACGGGTCCTGCCGGGCTGAATTTCTCGTACAGCATAGCTTCTGTGATATCTGGGTGCAGGTCGCCAACGTAAAGAGAAGCCATCGGATAACTCCCCGCGGTCGCTGTGTTCATTTCTCGAACTTGCTCGCGTTAGAAATCAACGTTGGTTGAGAGATTCTGAGGAATTACTAATAACGAAATTACAGGATCCCACTCTGCGTAACGGAGTAACGGGAGTGCTGTAACCGGCCGAGCGAACCCGTGTCCTTTAACCGTGTGCAGGGAAACTTTTATTCGTCTCGTCTAATCAAATCGTTGGGAGAATTGACAGCTGCGGCATCGATATCCAGGAATGTCTTCACGAAAGATTTTGCCGTATAAGACTGGTTGCTTTCTCAAAACACGTCGCAAAACACCGAGGCCTAGTTTTGTTTTTGAAACAAAAACAAAAATAAATAATTTCGATATTTAGTCTTTAAATAGGTGCTTATTTTTATTGAGGTTTTATGGATTTTGTAATTTTTATATATTTTTTCTTTTTTAAATATACTGAAGAACAGTGAGTTATACACTCACGGTTTGGTGGCCGGGAAAAGAGAGCGCGTGGTAAACGCATGGGTACTTTATAACTCCACCGGAGGAAATAGCAACCCGGGTCACGCTCGGGACGAACAAAAAAAAAAACTTGACCATGCGTCGTAAAAGGGAGAGACGGCTGCATACCGCTACAAACACTCAACTCAACTTCCAACAGCGACATCTGGGTGCGAACGGTAGCAGGGAGTGCAGCGCTTCAGCGGCGCAGGAAAATGGTATTACATTTTTAACGGAGGAAAGAAGCATCGTCTTCGCTCTCATAGTAACCTAATTTATACACATCTGCATCCCATCTCTGCCCTAAAGAAACATCAGATTTTTCTTAGTTAACCAAATCGGATAAATCATATACTCGTTTAAAATCGTGAATATGTTGTTAAACTGCCTCAGAGTTGTATTAAATATATAATACAATAGACTCTTAACAATCATAAGAATCAACGTGGCCTGGCGTTACTCTGTCAAAAGGGTATCAGATTCTCAGTAAGTCAGACATTGACCCACAAACATGCTTCTTTGTACACTCATTTAATCTTTGTACACTCATTTAATGGGCCAGCAGTTAGAGACCCCAAAATTATATTCTCAGAGCTGAGGTGCAAATTGAAGAAATTAGTCTGGCTATTACAAAATTTAAAAATGTATCTGCACTGATATGTACAGTGTCACCTCTAGGCTACAGTCAGTTATTTTTGTCATTAAAGAAAGTATCTACACTGATGTGTACAGTGTCACCGACAGGCTACAATCAGTCATTTCTGTCATTCCTAAATAAGGATAAAAACCAGACAAAATGTCCTAACCAGAGACTGATTTAGTGTACTGAAGATTAATGTGTTCACATCCATTTTGGTAAGGAGAGTTGCAGAAGTTTGCCAGTTCATATCCACCTTGACCCAACTGGTTTATTAAGTTGGAGACTTATTAAGTTGCAGGATAACATTAGATCATGCAATGAACAGACTTTTGTGGCACTCTGGATAAGAGTATCTGCTAAATGCTTACCATGTAAATGTAAAATTGTCCCTGAGTAGCATAGAAGCCCAAAAGACATTCAGTCCAGTCATCTGGACAGTCCTAAAGTTTGATATAAATGTGGATGTTGTGAGGACTTTAAAATGACTCAAATATAAACCAACAGCCAGAATTACAGTGAAATGGGACCTTGCTGCCCACTTTACTTTGGGGATGCAGGCAGGGATGTGCTGATCCTCTTCTCTTTGTACTATATTTATTTCAGCCCTTAAGCCAAGGATTTCGTCACAGTATAAAAGGGATCTCTGCTATCAGAGGGGATCAAAGCTGGCATTATTTGCAGATGTCATTTTGGTATACTTGGAAAAACCCAGCCATTGTTTTGGTATAACATCAAAGTTATAAAGTGTTATAGTCATAACTCCTCACCTTGAATTATGAACCTACCAGGAATATTATTAAAAAACATCAGCTAAAACAGGATGCTGTTTCAAAACATTTGGGGTTTATTTAACAAAAGATCTGGCAATAACCTTTCTGGATGTCTGAACTCCAAGCTAAGGCAGGTATAACTTACCCTAAATTTAACTTTCCTAAATTTGAGTTAGAGTTGAATCGGTTAAAATAAATATTCTGCCACACCTGTATCTCTTCAGGACAGAATGGGAATCCACATCAGGCAACTGAAAAAAAATGTTAATAACCAAAGTATCTCCCAGAATTCAATAGGAAACTGACAAAAATACAGAATGCAGAAACTTTTAATGTGGTGCATCTGCACTTGACACAAGGGGGTGCTGAAGAGTTTCCACAACATGAGGAAAAGAATGTCATTTTGAACATCAAGACTCCTACAGATTTCCACAATACTTTAGAATTGAGGAATGACAAATCAAAGTCCATCAGTCTCCATCTGTTTTAAAATTAATTTTGACTTATAAATTCCATAAGCAACATATTGGAGAAGGGTGATGGATTTCTGTCCATGTTGGCTGTGTACTAGAAGAAAAAGCCACGTTAGACACTCAGACCCACAATCCCTTTGATTTGATCTCACCTGGTGTAGTATCCCACAAGATATGAACACTGGAAGAGCCCAAGCACTCGGCAAGAGCAAGAAACCAGAGCTCATAGTTAAACACCCCAAACTCCCTTGATTGAGAACTGGATAGACAGCTCATCCAAATAAGACATGGCCTCAGCTTACAGCTAAATAAAGGCATCAATATTTGGTTGGCATGAATGAATTTATTTATTTTTTTAAAGTACCTTTATTGATTCTCTTAGGGCTCATGCTTTGTATTTAACCAGTGTGGAATGAATGAAGGTACAGATCCCAACCAGTTACCACAGTACAAACATGCAGGGCAGGGTGCAATTGGATTGTTGTACATTGTTCAATCCTCTCATACCAGAAACGGATGCCTCCATACAGGAATGTGCCAATGCACCTTCAACAGAAGTAACCAAGTAATTCCTTTAGTCAGAAGTATGGCTTTGCAAAGTTAAAGGATTAGTGAAGAATTGCCAGTCTGAGATACCAGTCTTCACCCCACTACCAAGCCATCATTACTTTCTCTCAAGCATTGACTGGCACAAACATCTTTTGGAATTGTGCAGCTACAAAAAGATAAATAAGGGCCCCCAACAGCAGATTTTCTGAAGTCTTTATTTAAAGAGATGTCAGCTGTTCATACTGGAGGCATCGATTTCACCACCTTATTCAGCCCCCTGTAGAAAGGGATGAAAAGCCACAAATGTAATGCAGAAAAAAAAAAAAAGACCTAGACAAAAGACTGCAAGAATCAGGGCAAAGATCTAGAACGGTCATCTACTTCATTAGATCAACCTTCATATTTTGACTGAAGTCTACATGGAGAGGTTGGTCTACTGGCAGCCTGCAAACACCCAAGTGCAACAATAAAGTGTGGCTTAATCCTTATACAAAATTTCTATTGCAAGTCAACTCACATCAGAAGGTCCAAGAGGGATGCAACTAGTTTCTCAGTACCCAGCTGGTCAAGTCTTGCTTCTCCAACCCCCTTCCTTCCATGTTCCTGGAACATGTTGGGAGACCTTGGCTGTTCCTCATAGCTGAGGGAGCTGGATCCATCTAGACCCTGGGTGAGGGACAACCTGGAGAGCCTCATGGGCTCCAGCTGCACATCTTTAACCCTTTTCAACAGCACTTCTGTCTGTGTGAGAACCACTACTTCATCCTTGCCTTCGGGCTCCTCAGGAACTTTTTTTGGTACATCATCCATGTGAATGAGTGGAACATGTTTAGGGGATGCATCTAGATGAGAGCGGGGCCTGAAGTTCATAAAGACATCACCCCTCAGTTCCTCCTCCTGCGAATCGTCAGTATATTTGAGACCGTCGCTCCTCAGATCCATCATGTCTGCTACATACTCTACAACCACACCTGTGGGATCCTGGCTTGGAGACTGCAGCTCTGAAAACATCTTTAAAGGCTCCCCCACTGGTTCATAGTCAGAGAGCAAATGTTTAGTTGAAGCATTGCTTAAACTCGGTACATCAACTTCTCTGCCTTTATTCTGCGAAGAACCAGCTCCCAGCTTGAAAACTGGAGCAGACTGAATGTCAACCATGAGCCCCGGAAGCCACAGGGACAGTGCATCTCCAAGATCTTGGTTCATGACCATTACATCAGTGAGTTCAGACTGAGACTGCCAGGGGGAGCTGTCGAGTTCATTTCTCCCCAAGCTGCCAGGTACTGAAGTTTCAGATACAATCCACCCTCTCTCAATTGAAGATGGAGTTGCTCCAGACACAAGCCAGTCTTTGTCAGAGTCACTGGCTGAGTTGTCAACCTGGGATGCACCAATCACGGGCCACGTCACCTGTAGATGTTCCACAATTGCTGCAGGACCAGTGCTCACCATCACTGTAAACTCTGGGGGAGTGGAGAGAACAGCTTCTATGGACCATCATGAAGCTGTGGATACAACAACCTTAAAGCTCTCAGGGTACCTAGAACTACTGTTAGCAACAGACACTGACCTCTAAGGACACCTCCAGAGTAAGGAGACCCTCTACATCTACTTGCACAGCAGTCACACACTCCAGTCTGACCACCCAACTCAACCCATCTGAAACAGCATGTTAAAACCTTAGCTGCTTCAGCCATACCATTAGTCTCCTAAACCCACATGTGATGACTTACCTGGATGTGTTCTTGTTGTAGTTGCAAGATTTGGTGTCTGAAGCTTTGCCATAACGAGAGAGGACAACACTACAGTGTACATAAACCTGGAGGGGGTTAAAGTCATGCAGTGCAAGTTTCACGCCAAGAAGTACAACTTCAGTTCCAGTAAGATTTGCGTTGGAACAGTACAGAAAAGCTGCATAGGCATATAGAACTAGCTTCAGTAAGCAGAAGACTGAACAGAAAAAAAAAAAACCAGGGTTCTCTGAAGTGCCAGTTTGTCTTTGAACATGGATCTGAATGTTCAGAGACAATTAAGGAGCAGGTGCTAAAAGCATCAAACATTTGGAAGGACAGTAGTTCTCCATGAGCACTGTTGAATAACCCAAAATCAAAAGGTTGGGAATGCTCAGAACTCACCTGTGAGAACTTCAGCATGGAAGTGTTTAAAAGCAGATTAATTGAGTCATTTTGTCTGGAGACGAACTTGATCACAGACCGTTTAGAAGACACACACCTAGCAAACAAACAATTAAACAAGCCAGTCACAAATAAAGGGCAAGGTAGTGAATGACACTCACCCTCTGTTGAGAATGAGAGCATATCTTGATTCATCAGCAGGGTCTGGAGATAGGGTAGCATAACAGGACTGGATGTAGAGTTTGTGACCAGGTACAGCTGAAGCAGAGGCCTGTAGGTACATCTGCTCCCCCCGCTGGTAAACATTTGCCTCAGCAAGGCCTTTCCAGGATGCTGGTGAAGGCGAAGATACCGACGTTAGCTGGAACAGCACTGGACGAAGCAATCACAGGGCAGCGCGTCGTTCTAGGATAAAGTTAAAGCTACTTACAGTTCATGAAATTCAGAGCGAAGTTGGTTCCTCTGTTTAAGACGTCCCATGCCTGAAGAGTCTGCGGAAAGCTTAATTCAAGTTCACTAAAACCAGACGGCTGCAGTAAGCGCTTGCCTTGAAATCCACCGCTGCTGAGCAGCGTAAAGACCGGCCAAACATCAGGAGTGACGGCCCTTGAATTAAACCTAAACTGCGCATTGCGTTCATCTGTTATAGCATATACAGACAACGCAGACAAAATGAAACAAGCGCAAAATGTCGCGAGCCCCATATCCTGCAGCCTCACCCGACTCGTACTAAAGGACACTGGCGCATAACCTGGTTGCTGTCATCTTCTTTAAATAATTGCAATTACGTAATCAGACGTGCGGATTATGATACGTAAATACTAGACGTAAAATTGTCATCGAATCGTTCGTTTTATGCGATTACAGGTGGCTGCTGATGATGGTATTGTGAATACAACTACAAACTCCTACTATGAGTCAGTCAATAAAGAGAACCAACTGAATTGGATTAACTGGAATAACTGGACTGATGTGTAATTAATACTTTAATCCTATTTGAAGGCCTCCGACTTGGCCTAAACGTAACACTATAACTGTCTGCGAGCACCTGTGGAATTCCGATTCTGTCTCCGCTCGCTTTCCCTTCAAGAAACTTCCACGTGGCAGGGGTGAACTAACGTCGCTTTGACGACTAACAATGATTCAACCTGTAATCAAGTCTTATTTCAGATTTAGTTCTTTGATGTTTTGAAATATGTCATTCGATTTCAACATATATATTTTTTCTATTCAGTGTTATGACGAGGCTGGTTCGGCACTGTCAACGTTGCAACAGTGCACCCCTGTGTAATGGACTGTACCAAGTTGAAGTTCCTAGAGCACGTGATCTTAGGGCGTGATTGTTGGTATTGCGCCTGCAGGTGTACGGCGCAGGAGCGCCTGTAGTTCGTCGGAGTTTTGTGTCGTTCATTACTGCAGGTAGACGGAAATGGAGACGAATGTTGGAAATTGTGTCATAAAAGGACGATAATAAACAGTTCGTGAAGATTAGAGATGGCTTGAAACGCAAAGTTTCAGAAACAAAAAGATGAAGTTCATGAACATAGGTAAGATCATTTAAATTCGAAGTCGATTTTTACGAAGGCGAAATATATACTTAACTAGGTGGTTGGGCACGTCATATAAAAAAATGAGATTGTGCGGAATACGAATTTGTTACTCCGAATCTTAAACCGGAACTCGGTCAAGAAAATGCAACCTAGTTTTCGAAGCGGATTCTTAGCCTGTTTCAGAACTACACTGTTAAACCGCGTACTCGATGTCGTGGGAATCATGTCCACGTTAAAAGCGTTGTGTACGTTTTGAGTATTTGGGAGTGGAGGGGGTCGGTGTAAGATGGATGGATGGATGGATGGATGCGTTGCTTAGGTTCTGAAGTCCCGAATACTTAATGTGTTCAGATTTAAATGCGGTTTAATGCGTCGTTCCTTTTCTTATGCGTGGCACGGATTGTTTTTCCACGGTGCTGGTTTTTCAGTCGATTTTCATACTATTCACACACACAGGGTTCTGCTCATCTTTCACATGTGATGGTGACGGAATGAGTTCCTTCTGATGTTTAGCTTTTGAAGGGTTAGGATCTACCTTAGGGTTTACCTTTTGAAGGATGGTTCTGGACTTTGGATTCATACTTGTTCTTACCCTTCAAATCAGGCTCAACAACTCACCCCCTAACAGCTGAAGGTCATAAACCTGATAACTTGAATTTTCTATTCAATTATTATTTTATTTTGCATGGAAGTCAAGTTGCTTTACAGATAAGAGCATATTAAAGCTTTTAATAAAATATAACTCAAGACCAGAAGATTTTACTGTGTTGCTATTGAATGGTTTTGCCAAAAACATTCTTGAATGTATGAGTTTACAGAGGGCCGTATGTGATTTGGTATAACAGATTACGTTCGTTAGTTTACAGAGGGCCGTATGTGATTTGGTATAACAGATTACGTTCGTTAGTTTACAGAGGGCCGTATGTGATTTGGAATAAAACTGTCTCCATTTGTTGAATGTTTCATTCTGCCTCCATTTTCACCTTTTATGTCCTATCCTAGAGTTCCCTCATAATGTCAGAGCTTCCTGAACCTGATTGTCAACTTTGCTTTTATTCACAGTGCCCAGCCCCTACACACACACACACACACACACACACACACACACACAAACATGCCATAGGGCTGAGAGTGATCCGTTGCTGTTTTGCATATTAGTAATTTATTATTTTCTTAGTTAAATCGAGTTTGCATCATACTGCCTCCCTGAGAGGGATTGGCCTTGTACCTACATTGGCTCGTCTGAATCATCTTTACTGTGAGAAGAATACACACGACTAAACCCTTGTCCTTACCTGTAGTAGCACCTGAGGGGTGGTGTTTGGCATACCAGAGCTGTGGGGTGGGGTGGGGTGAGTTTGTTGGGATTGATACTGATCCCATTAAGACTAATCGTATATAATGTGTCTCGGAGTCAAAGCGATAACTGTTCAAATGTGTCATTGTGTTCAGAGCTGTTTATTAAAGCACAGATCCAGACTGGTTGGGTGGTTATAACTGTTCAAATGTGTCGTTGTGTTCAGAGCTGTTTAGTAAAGCACAGATCCAGACTGGTTGGGTGGTTATAGAGCAGTGCTTTGTTTCCTGTGCTGCAGGGCCTGAAGTGAACCAGCTCTGGCCTTAACAGCTTCAGTGAGATGTTCTGCCTTCCTGTCTCCAGTGTGTTGTAGGAACCTGAAGGACACAAAGGTCCTGATGAAGACGGGCTTGGGGCTGGTGCTTGCAGGCCACGTGAACTTCCTGCTGGGGGCGCTGGTACACGGTGCCGTGCTCCGTAACGTGAGCGTGAACATCCAGACGGCCACAATGGAGTACGCCATCGCTAACGTGATCGCCCTCACGGCCGGCCTGACGGTAGCGCCACCAACAGGGCTCTCTGGGGACATGCAGTCCTTGCATTTGTACACCCATGTGTACCTGTAATGGGGGGAAGCATGGAGAATACGTGTGTGTGTGTGTGTGTGTGTGTGTGTGTGTGTGGTTTCGTGGGATATTTTATGCATGTTCATAGTCATTGTGTGTGTGTGTGTGTGTGTGTCCATGTTTAGTGTCTGTAGTTATTCAGTGTTCTCCCACCTCCACATGCCCTCGTCATTCTCTCACCTTTTCTGTCACCATGCAGGCAGTTATTGGTGGAATATCAGCCATTGTCCTGTCAAAAAACATGAAGAACAAGTCTTTGGTAAGTGGAACATTCATACACCGACTGGACATGGTGTGTAGTGTCTCTCTCTCTCTCTCTCTCTCTCTCTCTCTCTCTCACTCACTCACTCAACATGTTGTGTTCCCTAATTACAGTATGTCTTGTCTGTCATTTAGAAGTTCTGGAGTTCACATGGCATCATAAATATTCCAAGAATTGTGTTTGGGCTTTGCAGTTTGTTGGCGTGACAAGTTTTACAAAACACATGGAGAAACATTTCAGAGGAACTTTACACA
The DNA here is from genome assembly GCA_025802075.1 of Tenebrosternarchus preto. NCBI lineage: Eukaryota > Metazoa > Chordata > Actinopteri > Gymnotiformes > Apteronotidae > Tenebrosternarchus > Tenebrosternarchus preto. The sequence continues at coordinate 18,648,293 of JAOYMR010000010.1, read as the reverse complement.
TCAGCTGCAGTGTTTTGGTTTTGAAAGTACTGCATGTTCATTTACAGACACACAGCATTTAATACTTAACGCATGAAGTATTATACATGTGTGAGGTGTAAATATCTCCAAGATATTTCTTTGAAATTATATTTTGGTATTTGAACTCCAAATAAAAGATTCATGTACCAGTAATATTTATTGTGCTAGTGGCAATGTTTACAACTACAGGTGCTAGTCATAAGATGAGAATATCATGAGAAAGTTGATTTATTTCAGTAATTCCATTTCAAAAATTGAAACTATTATATTAATTCATTACACACGGACTGATTTTAAATATTTTTTTCTTTTCATTTTGATAATTATAACTGAACTAATGAAAATCCCAGATTTGGTATCTCAGAAAATTAGAATATTACTTAAGACCAATACAAAAAAGGATTTTTTAGAAATGTTGGCCAACTGAAAAGTATGAACATGT
>JAOYMR010000010.1:18556929-18568237 GCA_025802075.1 Tenebrosternarchus preto | reverse complement strand
GGCTAATGTATTTATGTGAGGGGCTGGCAGGCATTTTGTATCACTCATCACCTTTCTCTCTCTCTCTCTCTCTCTCTCTCTCTCTCTCTCTCTCTCTCGCTCTCTCTCTCTCTCTCTCTCTCTCTCTCGTCAGTAACACAGAAGTGTGGTAAAGCAGTTCCCATTCCATTTGATTGTAGAATGACTTGTCTTTAGCATTGAAAGTCTGTAAATATTCATCGGGGTGTTTCTTTCTAGGGTTGTTTTTCCATGGCTGATCCAGGGGGTGTTTTTGGATTTTAGAGAAATGATCATTTGTACTCTATAAATATAGAGTGAATTGTAAATGTTTGCAGGGATTCTACATTTCTGCAGATTCTATCCACTGAGTTTTATAAACTCCATCATTATTTTGCATTTTGTATACATTCACTTTTTGCATAATAAAATAAATCACTTAAAGAGAGACGACTAGTGGACGGGATGTTGTGGTAGTGGACTGGTCCAGGTCCTGTGAGTGCATGTAAAGGAGCAGTCGATGGTGATGACGTGTAAACAGCAAAACTCGAGGTCCAGCTCGACTGTACCTCTGCTGCACTAACCCTAACCCTGCACACTCGGCACGCGTGTATCTGTACGCGTAACTATTTTGCTAACGCGTGCATCATGCAAAATTATTTATTTCTCCAAAAGATTTTCCCTCGATCCACGGAGTACAATTTCATAAAAAGCACACCGTGGAAAACTAAATAATCATTGGCAGAGTCGACACTCAATTTCGAAATGCCCAGCAGTCTCGTCAGGGGATCTAGCGACACTCAGCGGTCAAGGGGTGATTGCACGTGTTACATAGTTTCATCCTTCATCCTTCCATCGTACACGTTGTGGTTTATTATCACGGAGTCATGTTGTCGTTATTAAACGTACTATTTCAACAGGTGGAGCAGTAGAGACGCCATTATTTTAGATATTACATAAGTACGTCAAAAATGTAAACATAATAACCGGCTCCACCTAGTGGCTCCACCAATAACCGAATTGGGAAAGAGGTTTCAAGTGTGGCGCCAAAAGTACTGACGTATTAATCAGTCGTTATTTCCCATTCTTCTTATTTACACACAAACAGTCATACTGACACCTAGTGGCCTGGATGAGTCACGTTGTCTGTAGTATCTGTTTCAAACATTGTCGCTAACGTGAGGGGCGACGCACAGTATCGTTCATTTGAAGACTACAAAGAAATTTGACTCTCATGTAAGCTGCACTTTATTGTAAAAGTAATAATCACTTTTCATAAATATTTTTTGTACTGTGTGGTGGTAAAATTGTTCCTTTAAGTGAACGTCAAACGTTCGGGAATGAGGGAAATGCTGCTAATATTCCTGGGTTATATATATATATGAGGGAGAAAGTGGTGCAGTGTGATCCGGCCAACTAGTCTAAAAATATATGGTGTACAACTACAGAGCAAACGTTAGTTTTCCACAATTATATCACTTCTGCTAGTTTCACATAATATACCCAGTAGTAATTCCATGAATGAAAAAAAATGCATCTAATGAAAAGATAAAAAATGCGTTTGAGAATAAACTTGTTTTCTGTGTAAAACAGACTATCGTGTTTTGTTTGCAACGTAGTGGCCTGTGATGACCATTGCTGTTCATGCCACCACCAGATCATCAGTGATCAGCATTATGGAACATTGTATTCTTTTGCATAATTTTAAATAAAGCAGTGTGTGTGTGTGTGAGCATGTGTGTATGTGTGCATGTTTGTGTGTATGTATATGTGTGTGAGAGTGTATGTGCATTTGCATGCATTTGTGTGTGTGTGTGTGTGTATGTATATATGGGTGAGAGTGTCTGTGTGGGTTTGTATGTATGCATACTTGTTTGTATGTGTGTCTGTGTGGGTTTGTATGTATGCATACTTGTTTGTGTGTGTGTCTGTCTGTCTGCCTGTCTGCCACTTGGTCACACAACAGGGTGGTGACTGTGGTAGTTATCAGTGTTGTTGGGAAGCCTGTCCCTCTGTGGGTGTGTATGTGTGATAAGACACTGTCCTGTATTAAGATGCTCCTCTTCTCTCTGGGCTGGAGATGTTAAAGCTTCCTCCTCACCTGCTGTTTTAACTTTATAATGAAAATATATTGACACTGTCTTTTCAAATTGATTCCAATCCAGATCAGTTTAATTAATTTCAGTTCAGTTTAGCAGAGTTTAAACCAGCTGAATGAAATTAGATTCATATCTGTGATTTAATGTGGATATTGTGGTTGAAATAGAAGAAAAAAGAAACTGAAGCACATCCACTGGACATTTTTGTTTTAAACTGAGAATTTATAGAATATTTGCCTAAAACCGGTTCAAAATTCTGAATTTCAGGTGTTTTGCACTGAAGTCAGCTCTTAGGACAGTATTTATTAGGACAGTGTTTATTAGGACAGTATTGATTAGTCTTCAGATAAGCTGCCTTATCTGAAGTGTGTATATTAAATGTGTCGCATCGGGAAACTATTCAGTGCACAAACGTAAATGTTTTACATTTTTATGTATGTATTTGTGTTATTATTTTTATGTATGTATTTGTGTTATTATTTTTATGTATGTTTTCAATGCATTTATAAGGCATTTAATAAATACATTATTTCAATTACAAGAGAAAGAGAAACTGATTCAAAGCAACATGTGCTTATCTACTGATCATCTATAATTCTGATCAAAACTTGAGACAAACATTAATAGCCAAAATATGGCCAATATTTATATGTTCTGAATTCCTGTATAGTAGTACATCATAATACATGTAATAATACATATATTCATGTTTTACTAGCAATTCATAAGACAACAAAGAAACTGTTTGAGGAAAGTGGTCTTTGTTCCCAAAGGAGACTAGAAAAGGCACGCTGTCCCTTTAAGGACAAGCACGCCGTCCTCCAACTGTTCTATGCAAATTTATGCGGAATCGAACGGGTGCAGCGTGCCACCGACCAATCACAACATCCACCCAACCGCGGGAGATCCAAATTTCGCGGGACGTAATTTGGCGCTAAAATAGCGTTTCACTGGTTTAGCCGATGTCAAAGCTCAAGTGATCTCCCGTGGAGGTTGTGGTCTGGACTAAGAAGACGACTTCGTCTCTACAAATCCACATTCAAGGGAAAAATACATAAAATAGCCTTTATTCGCAGTTGGAGCGAAGATAGATCACAGCGTTTTAAAGACTCTGGGTACTGGGCAACATTTACATTTAAATTATTTTTAAATTACTGAGACGAATTTAGCAAAGTCCTCTGTTGCGGTTTTTGAACAAAGGAAATCAGACCCAAAGACGAACCTATTTGCATTTCTAGATAATACTGTTATCGCTATTTTATTGCATTATTATCGGTATATTAGATTTCACAATTAAGTTATTTTGATCTAGATATCTCTTTTGATGTATCGTTACCGTAACTGATTAATTTAAGTTTCCGATAAGTTGGACCCATGTACTGAGAAGAGCCGAGGTGAAACTGCTGATTCATTCATTCGTGCAGAAGGAACACGGAACCACAAAAAAGCTTTTGCACAATAGCCAAGCGAGCTCAAATTCTGCACGCGCTTTGTATCAGATTTTCTCCCGAAACCCTCCCAAGATGATGCGGGTACCCAGAGGCATTTCTCCGGCTTCGGGCAGGGGAACAGTCGGACTTTCTTGTCCTCGGAAGAAAGTTATAACCGGAGGCAAAGCAGATTTTTTCAACACGGGACTTGCGAGCCCACAAATGAACTCGGTACCGGTCGGCTATTTCACCCAGATCGGTAACACGACAGCTGCCGAGCAGAGGGCGAACTGTCTGTATGCGACCCCCCACGGACCCGAGGCGAAGCCTGTAAGAGTGTCCTCTGGCCGTCTCCCGGTAAGCCCTTTGTCATTGCGTAACGGAGATCAAGCCTGCACTGACACAAAGTTAGATTTGAAATCAGATTCACATTTTCAAAGCATTTTAACTGTACTCGCATGATTCTTGTATTTAGCTACTAATAGGTTCATTTCAGTGTTTTAGCTAATGTTATGCAGGTAGTATTTTATATAACTCTACTGAAGCTACTAGCATAACTAACCTAGTTACCAAACATCCGTGGTTTAACCCAGCTACTTAAAAACACGCACACTTGACGGAACCGTCTCGCATCACCGCCCTGTAAACCCAAATCAATAGGCGTCGCCTAGCAGAGCGCGTGTGTAAGGATCGGTGAAGATCACGGACTTTCCTGATTGTTGAATAATAAGATGAGCCGTAGTGGTGGTGATGAAAATGAAGATCATGAGTGAGGTTAAGATATTAGGATGGACTAGTAAAACAGGATTGTCTCGCGGAGATGCCGAGAAGGGGGAGACGAGGTGTGTGTGTCCGTGCGTGCGACTAATATATTCTGCTTAAGATAACTGTACAGTTGTTCGGGTAGGCGCAGTCTCGTATTGTAATACGCAGCTACATTATAATGTGCTTGACCTCCAAGTCCGCTTTAGTCTCTGCTCTTTGATCTCGTGCGTTAAAAAGGCCAGCTCCAGACTCTTCGCGTGTCCCGAGAACGTGCAGAGTGCGACAGTGCAGAATCGCGTATTAAAGCGCGCGAGCTGCAGTGCTGGTCCCCCCCCCCCCACGAGCCTCCGAACACCTGTTCTCCAGGTTCAGCTCTGAACCAGCCCAACCTGCTCACACCCCTATGGAGAGGTCGGACAGGTCGCTATTTTCCTAGAAATGGTGGTGGAGGTGTGTGTGTGTGAAGGAGAGAGAGAGTGAGCTCTTAACACAGCTCTATCGTCTGCATTATAAATGAGGATGCTCAGCCACGTGTGTGTACTGTATATACTGTGTGAACTGCGGGTGATAACATGAATATGTGTGTGTCTGTCTGGATTGTTCAGAAAAAGGGACACATTCAAACACCTATGTGTGTGTGTGCTGTCTACTGTATTCAAACACTTATGTGTGTGTGTGTGTGTGTGTGTGTGTGTGTGCTGTCTACTGTATTCTATGTCAGTAAAAGGTGTAGAAGTGTTCAGAATTGTAGTGTGGTGTTTCTCCATCTGGTGTAACTCATCATGCAGGCGTTGGGGTTGTCTTGAGCTGTCTAACAGGTGCTCAGGCTTTCAGCTCTGGAGTGAAGTTGTCTCCACACGTACGTACGTTTGTGCAGATGCCGACTTATCAGCGCCCTTCCCCCGGTTCAGCGTGACGGAGTGACGTTTCTTGCCTTGGTGTTAGGGCAGCATGCACACTGGCCTCTGCCCTCCAGTCTAGACCCTGGTACGATGGAGAAACAAACAGTTGTTTGTTTGCTATGTGTTGAATGGTGAATTATGCTACTGATGTGTGTACATGTTATGAACCGTTATAATCACACTGCAGTGTAGCCGTTTTGAGGTCTGATCACATGTTACTTGCCGACGTCAGATCCCTCACGTGTACGCTCGCCCAAGTCAGATCCCTCACGTGTACGCTCGCCCAAGTCAGATCCCTCACGTGTACGCTCGCCCAACTCAGATCCCTTGGGCAGTGGTAGTGGTTAAGACACTTGAGTAGTAATTAGTAATTGAGTAATAATTTACTAATTCAAACCTCACCACTACCAATTTGGACCTATTGGGCCCCTGAACAAGGGCCTTTAACCCGCATTTGCTCAAGATGTGTACAGTCACAGTTGTAAATAACTTTGGATGAAAGTGTCAGCTAAATGTTATAAAATATAACACTCACATAAAATATAACACTCCTTCACATGTACACTCACAGAAGTCACAGTTGGTTTCTTCACTTTGTATGGTAAATGCTTATTTGTTTCTGGTGTTTGCAAATGGTGGAATTTCCCGTAAGCTGGTGGAGGGACGGTGTAGCTCTTCTCAGATCTACGACCCACAACACACTCCTGGATTCTGCAGTTCACATCTAACAGCCAACAGCTGCAAAACATCAGGACATGACACACGGTGGAAACGACCCGTTGTGAATCCACTCAGATCACGAGTCGCTAACAAGGTTTATTCACTATTAACACGTGTTCTGGTGAATGTGAATGAGGTTTAACACCAGTTTGATGGCCCAGGCCCCCAAGCCAGTCCTTCACACTTCAGTAATGGCTGTCTGTTACCATGACCACCTGGACGGCGGGGCTCAGACGTGTGAAACAAGGCAGCGTTTAGCACATAGCAGAACCCGTCTGTGTTTACATCACCCAGCAGCTCTGTGCTCCTTCATCTGCTGCTGTTACAGAGCTGCATATGAAAAGCCCCTCTGGAAAAAAATCAACCCCACCCTATTCTTTCTCTGAAAAAAAATCAACCCCACCCTCTCTGTTCTCTCTCCCTTTTTTCACACACTCGTTCCTTTGATGGTGTCATTACCAATACAGGAAGAGTGATCTTTCATAATATGTGTGTGTGTGTGTATCTTTTTACTGTAGGGTGTGGTACAGGGGTGTGTGTGTGTGTGTTTAATGTAGGGTGTGCCACAATTGTGTGTGTGTGTGATTGCACAAACATTCTTAGACCAGTTTTCTCTTGTAGACCACAGTAAGACTGGATAGATTAACTGAGGAGAACGCTTGGTTTATCCATACAGTAATAATATCTTAAATACATTTCATCGAGGCATAAACACAAAATATGAGAACAAGCTTTACTTTAAAAAGGTGCAGGAGCTCTGTATGAGAAGTGAGGAGAGGAGAGAGGACCCCCGCAGGAGGATGTTGAGAGTGTGGATGTGTAGTGTGAGGGGCCTGTCTGGAGAGCCAGTGTGCAGTTTGGGTTTAATCCCAGAGGAGGTCACATCACTGTAGTAACTGGCTGCACATTTTCAGGCTGAGGAGGTGTTCACAGGGTGAGGTCTTCACAGGGTGAGGTCTTCACAGGGTGAGGTCTTCACAGGGTGAGGTCTTCACAGTGTGCTTTGAGAACTCGCTGTTGTAAAATATGTTAGTCAACTGGGAACTGAAGAAAGACATTTTTACATAATACAAACCTGTTTGTGCTGCAGAGCAAAATCCCTCCTGTACGAATGTGAAGTGGCTGCTTCCTAAAACCCTACAGGACAAATCTGTTACAAAACCAGGGCTTTGATTTACTCTTTAAAACTGAGTCATATTGAAATGTTTCTGTTCAAATAAAAGAGTTTTGCATGGTGGACCCAGTCTTTGATATTTATGCTCTGTGATTGAATTTGTTACACACTCTTTCAGAACATTTCACTTGTATTATGAAACGTGTGTGTGTGTGTGTGTGTGTTTGTGTGTGTGTGTTTGTGTGTGTGTGTTTGTGTGTGTGTGTGTTGGACAATCATCACATATCCATGAACCGTCTGTCTCTGTATTTCCCAACCCTGATCTTGGAGGTGTCCCTCCTAGAGAGTTTAGGTCCTGCACAACATTAGGATGAATGTGACTGGACCCCTTTTGAGGACATTTATTGCTAAATGTCTTCATTTCTCTGAAGCAGAGGAACTGGGCCCCCGAATGCGATTCCAAGAACTGCATTAAAAACTGTTGCTACACTGCCTGTTTATCCTGATCTCTTTGGAATGGTCACGTTAAAATGGCAAAATTATGGGATTATTAGAAGACCAGCAAACTGTTGGACATGGGGAGGGAGATCAGTCATCTAGGGTTCCAGAAAGAGAATTGTGCTGATTTTCTTTCTCCCACCTGTTCTGAGTACAGATGTTAGTGACAGGTGGAGAAACTTGTTCAGCTTTGGGACAATGGTATCCTTCTACTCACTCACTCACAAACTCACACAAAACACACCACACACACACAAAACACACCACACTCACATGTGTGAACACATGCACAAAGAACACATCATACTCACACACAGATAAAACACATACATACACATAATGATATACATATACCCTTCTATACATGTAAATACACACAGGTACAGCTCTATACACACAAACTGACACTCATGCAAATGTGTGTGAGGCGTCACACACTTCCACCCACAGAGACCTTTCAGAAGCTACAACCAGAATGCTGTCAGCACAACTAGTATTACAGTTTTTTCCAGTTGCTGAAACACAATTTTGCAAAGTGTGGTCTTATCAAAATACTAAACACAATTCACAAAACCACACACCCAAACTGCAAAATCCCTCTGATAGCCTGCAAAATAAAGCACTGCAACCAAAACTGCATATAACATTGTCAAAATCAAACTTTTGCACCAAGTGGCACACAAACATGCATATTACCAGATTTTTGTCTAACCAACTACACACTGCATCATTCATACGCTCTTGTGGTATGAGAATGTTGTGGAGTCTGTCCAGAAATGTGAGAATATGGTCTGTGTTGTATGGTCCAAGGTGGAGGACACCATGCATATTGGAGATGGCAGTGCACATTGTGATGTTCCCACGTTGGCCAGGAAAATCTATAATGGTTCTGTGACCAATGATGTTTCTTCCCCTTCTTCTGGTCTTTGTTGAAAGAGGTTCTCACGTTTTGATTGATATTTTCATTTTGAATGGCAGTGTTTTGAAATTGCAAACGTGATTTTATGTCAGATTGTTGTGTCTTATGCAGAGAAATGTGTTCAGTTCATTTAAAAAGTCATTTTGAAAAGCAAAATGTGTGTAAAGCAGAAAATGTGTTTTGACTCAATTAAAATAGTTAAACTCAAACATAAACTCAAAACTAAAATAATTTGACTCAATTAAAAATTTCAATTACAATTAATTGTGCTATGGATGTCATTTTAGTGTGTTAGCAACTGGAAAAAACTATAATGCCTTGTTTGGTTAAGGACAGTGAGTGTGTTGGACATGCAGTGTAACAGTGTTTGACCACAGTGCTTGTGTGTGTTGAATGATAGTTGACAGGGTGTGTGTGTATGAGTGTCTGTGTGTGTCTAGTAGTGTGTATGTTTAGTGATAACAGCAGGTGCTGGTTCCTCTGAGCCAGGGCTGTTTGCTCTCCACAGGAGCGTCCTGTTTGTGTGGAGGCTCGTTAACCCCCAGGGTTAGGGTGCTTGTCTGCACAACCAAACACAGCCCTGAGAGACACACACACCCAGAGCAGGACCAAACACAGCCCTGAGAGACACACACACCCAGAGCAGGACCTAACATAGTCCTGAGAGACACACACCCAGAGCAGGACCAATCCTCTCTGCTTTTAGTGGAAGGTAATTTATGTCCTGTTGCCTGGATTTTCTGATTAGATCAAGACTGTAGGAATTAAACAGTTAAATCAACTGATACAGAATCATGGCAGGACTTGACCACCTCTGGTATTGAGGAATCCTGACCTTTGTGTTTTTGAGTGTTTTGTTGTGTTATTAGTCCTGCTGGGTGTAACATCATGACATTCTGTTGTCTTTAGCTTTTTATCTTCTCTGTGGGAAGTTCTGTCATTAATAATTCACCACTGTCTCCGTGTGGGTTTTGTGGTCTGTGTTTCTGAGGTGTTAGAGACAGCAGGAGGTGAAGACTACAAGTGAAGAGACCTCCTGCTGTCTCTAACACCTCAGAAACAGAGCAGGACCTACCTCCTCCTGAGGTTGGGGAGAGACCTGTGGTCCTTAAAGTTTTTTTTCCTCAGGGATGAGGCGTGATGTGTGTCAGCCATGAGTTCCTACCCCTCTCCACACTATCAGAGTTTTAGTTGATCATCTGGTGACCTGGTGCTTCTGCAGGATTCATAAACACTCTGAACCAGGGAACACTCCACTCATCCTACATTTAGGGGTTTTGTTTGGTATTCCAGCAGTGAAAGTGTCCATGTATTGATCTCCACAGGCTCAACTGACAGCATGAACCCACACCATCACTCCCAAGCCAAGGACCTTCTTTGAACCTGAAGTGTGACGATATTCAAAGAACGTAACCCATGTTTTCTCTTCCCTTCTCTCTTTTCTTGGTCTTCCTCGCTGCTGCCTCCCCCAGGCCAAGCGGCGTCTGGATCTGGAGGATCCTGTTTATCTCCCTGGTTTTCGCACACCCAAAGGAAAGGGGAGCACCACCTCAACAAGACTCTCCAGCCCTAAGAGTAAGAGAACAGTCAGCTGTTCTAGAACCCTTGCGTTGGAATGTTCCAGAACACATTACCAGTTGTTCTAGAATGTTCATATGATGTCATGCAGTACGTGAGTGGTGTTTTAACATGTCCTAGTTCTGGCTGAAGGTTTCCTCTCTGACCCTCAGCTCCCAAGTCCCCAGGGGAGCGCACACGCTACGACACCTCCCTCGGCCTCCTCACCAAGAAGTTTGTGGGGCTGCTGAGCGAAGCTGCAGACGGCGTTCTGGACCTGAACTGGGCCACCGAGATCCTGGAGGTTCAGAAGAGACGCATCTATGACATCACCAATGTGCTGGAGGGAGTGCAGCTCATACGCAAGAAATCCAAAAACAACATCCAGTGGCTGTGAGTGTGTTTCCTCTCAACAGCTCGAAAAGGCCAAATGAATACACCCATAAACATAACATCCCCTGTAATACACTTATAATGTGTACGTACCACTGTAAAACACTTATAATGTGTACGTACCACTGGAATACACTTATAATGTGTACGTACCACTGCAATACACTTATAATGTGAACGTACCACTGCAATACACTTATAATGTGAACGTACCACTGCAATACACTTATAATGTGAACGTACCACTGCAGTACACTTATAATGTGAACGTACCACTGCAGTACACTTATAATGTGTACGTACCACTGTAATACCCTTATAATGTGTACGTACCAATGTAATACGCTTATAATGTGAACGTACCACTGTAATACGCTTATAATGTGTACGTACCAATGTAATACACTTATAATGTGAACGTACCAATGTAATACACTTATAATGTGTACGTACCACTGTAATACACTTATAATGTGAACGTACCACTGCAGTACACTTATAATGTGAACGTACCACTGTAATACACTTATAATGTGTACGTACCACTGTAATACATAATGTGTACGTACCACTGTAATACACTTATAATGTGTACGTACCACTGCAATAAACTTATAATGTGTACGTACCACTGTAATACACTTATGTGTACGTACCACTGTAATACACTTATAACGTGAACGTACCACTGTAATACACTTATAACGTGAACGTACCACTGCAATAAACTTATGTGTGCGTACCACTGTAATACACTTATAATGTGAACGTACCACTGTAATACACTTATAATGTGTACGTACCACGGTAATACACTTATAATGTGAACGTACCACTGTAATACACTTATAATGTGAACGTACCACTGTAATACACTTATAATGTGAACGTACCACTGTAATACACTTATAATG
>JAOYMR010000010.1:18549990-18555500 GCA_025802075.1 Tenebrosternarchus preto | reverse complement strand
CCCTTTCCTTTCTATCTTTCACTCCCTCAACCACACACACACACACACACACACACACACACACACACACACTCAGGCAGGCACAAGCATGCACACACACACACACACACACACACGCAGGCAGGCACAAGCATGCACACAACTACACACGAGACTGTTCTCCTGGGTCAGTAGCACCTCTCCATCTGTCTGTTCTTTACCAAAGGTGTAAAACAACCTGCAGTTTTCACACACACCTACTAAAAAGAGTAAAACTGTCTCTCTGTCTCTCTCTCTCTCTCTCACACACACACACACACACACACACACATCTCTGAGTAGTAGTGAGGTCTCACACTTCAGTCCAGCTTCAGCTCCTGACAGTTGATCAGTGGTGAAGAGTCTGTCCTCACATCCACCCTAGAGTGAAGCCTCCACCCACCAGCTGCCCCCATGCGTCCCACTCACAGCCAAACGGGTGCAGCCAAGAAGATTTCGGTCCCATATTTCCCTTAGACATGTGGGAGGTTGTAGCTGTTGACTGGAGGTGGAGTAAGAGATGTGGTAGTCTTTCTTCCTCGCACCTATTTGAGCTTCACAGGCCACGGCAGGCATGTTTTCAGGCCCAGCATGGAGGAGAAAATTATGGTGGGTCGATGCTTCTTGAACCGGAGCCCCTTCTTCAGCCGTTGGCTGTTCTCTGCCACGTAAAGCTCCCCCTGTTGGGTGGCTGTGGAAATGCGCGCTACCAGTTCACCGTGTTCCGCTGCCTCACGTTCGGAATGCACAAAAACCTCCCTGAGCTCCTCCAGACGCCGCTCCATCTCCAGGATCACGCGCTGGCGCTCCTCCACCTCCAGGAGGCGACGGCGGGCGGCCTCGAACTCCATGCTGGAGCTGGGGGTCACCAGTTTGGAGGAGGGGGCCGTGGCTGGTGCGGAGGGAGGCTCAGAGCCTGCCTGGCTCCCAGGAGCTCGCCGAAAATCCCCCATGGAGATTGACCTCCGCGTCGGGGGAGACGGGGAGGGAAGAGAGAGGAGTGAGGATGAGGGGAGGGGCAGGGCAGTAGCAGAGGGGAGAGAGGATCCCTCTGGAGCGGCCGCTGTTCCTTCCATGCTCTCACCCCCCGGCCGCTGACGTTTCTTCATGTCACCGTTGCCTCTGCTGCTCCTGCTGTTTTCGTAGCTCTTTGTTGGTGGTGTTGAAGGTGCTCCTCTTTGTTGGTGGTGTTGAAGGTGACCCTGCTGCTCCTTTTGGCCCTGCTGAGAGTGAGGAGCGAATGAAAGAGAGGAAGGGAGAGAAAGAGAGCGAGAGAGAGAGAGAGAGAGAGAGAAGCGAAACGTTATGATGTTAGCAGAGACATGCTCCATTCATTAATATCACCAGCAGAACAGTTTCCCTGCACAGAACAAGCCAGCTCTAATACTATTGGACAGGCTTATGACTCAGCTGCTGCTTATTGGACAGCTGCTCTCACTCTCCCTCCCCTCCCCCTTTTCCCCTCTTTCTCTCCCTCTCTCTAAGATCCCTTGCTTTGTCATCAAGCTCCTCCTCCCTAGCCTGGAGAACATGTGAATAGCTATTAGATTACTTTCCCAGTTTACCGAGTCTCAGATGTCCTGTTCCAGCTCATCCTCCCCGCCTTCCTTCTTCCCCGTTGCCGGTAGCAACCCAAATGTCCCATCAGCTGATGTAGTTATTGCTCTGCCTCACACCCACACACTCTCCTCCTCCATGTGGGTCTGAAGCAAAGGATGTGTGTTAGACTACATTTTTTGAACTTTCGCAAATCTTCTGTTGCTAAGTAACATACACTGGTACTGATAGAGAATGGCAGTGCAAAGATAACGTAGAGGGAACACACACAAGTGATATGTATGGCCTTTACATATTCATCTTTCGTTCTGAATAACAATAATGCATGTAATTAATAATGCATGTATACTTGTGATCTGAATAATGCATGTATACTTGTGATCTGAATAATGCACTCAGGCCCTCATTCAGCTGAGACAAATCCAGAAAAGCATTTTTAGTAAAATTCATGAAAACAAATATGCAGAACAGCAGACTACTGATTTTCCTTCAAGTGTAACTGGATCTTCAGGACAAAGTTTGGATTCTTTTAAAACATGGAATCTTTTAAAGGAGCACAAGCACCTTTTGAAGGAATACGAAGTAAAGCAGCGTCTCTACGGCAACGCAGAAGAAAAGATCAACGGCTCCTCTGTGGACATTGCAAGCACCAAATTCCTTGGTATCAATCTAACAGAGAACCTCACCTGGACCCTCAATACCAGCTGAGGAAGCTTATCCCCCTACCATCATCATCCTCACTGCAGCTCTGAGCAGCTGCATCTCTATCTGTTTGGGAATCACTCTGTCTCTGACACAAGACCCTTCAGAGAACAGTAACGCCAGACGAAAGGATCTCCGGAGTCTCTCTTCCCTCCATCATGGATACTTATACTGCATGGAAACACACGCTGCTTCTGAAAAGCCACCAACATTGTAGGAGATCAACATCTGGGAAGATGTACTGAAGCATTCAGGCCCTCACAGCCAGACTGTGCTACAGTTTCTTCCCTCATGCCATCAGACTCCTTAACACACAGTGACTGACAACATATATTTAACTATAATCCATGTAATAACACTGTTCTTAAAAGAGTGTGCTGGCAGTTATCTGTATTGTTTACACCTGTAGCTTTGTGTTGCACCATTGTTCTGGAGAAACATTATTTTATTTATTTGTATACCTGTATATAGCTGAAATGACAATCAAAATCCACTTGAATCTTGACTCTTGAAATGTGTTTGTTTTTCTGTTCCAGTCATCAGGAAGGGCTTGGAGGTCCTCAGAGTGAGAGAAAGAGGACACACAGCTGGAGATGCAGACTCAGGGAAGTAAAGGAGACGTGGGAGGTTGGGAGCAGAGGTAGAGCTTCGGGCTCTGCAGCACATCGGCACTGCACTGACAGATTCTTACTCTGATTAGATACAGGGTCATTTTACAGTTTTCTTTTTAGAGAGCAGAGAGAGGGAGGGAGTGAGTGAGAGTGACAGAGGGAGAGGAGAGGAGTGCAGGAGTTGGGAGAGGAGTTGTGTGAAGGAACGATTAAGGAAGAGTTAAGCATCCTCTAATGTACGTCACACACAAAACTGCCTTAGTGACTACAAGAACACGCGCATTAAACAGGTAACCTTAAAAAAACCAACCCTACACCCCCATTCCCACACACACACACACACACACACGGAGGATGTGCTTGGACAAGCCTGAACCTCAGGACAATGATAAACACATCATCACTCTGGATACTCAGAGGCATGACTCATGGTTGCAAATCCGTGTGTATGAGAGATGGACCGAGATGTGTAGCACGGTCTGTGTCCTAGAGTGTGTGTGTGTGTGTGTGTGTGTGTGTGTGTGTGTGTGTGTTCGTACATGCATGTGTGGGAGAAAAGTGACATTTTTAGCAGTCAGTGCTGGGTGAGCCTGAAAATTGTAATACATAATACAGAAGCACAGAGTTGGGCTGGACGGCAGGAGAACTGGGACAAAAACGTACTGGACAAAAAGAAGGATGAAGAATGGAAAGGAACAGCAACGAAAAAACCCTGCACTCATCCCTTTAGTGAAGTTCCCTCCCTGAAGAGTCCGGTCTGGCGTGGGGAACCACTGCAGTGAATCCGGTCGGGCATGGAGGACACTGCAGTGAGAGTCCAGTCTGGCAAAGACCCTCTAACATGGTACTTTATCTCTGGGATCACCAGTGTAAAGGAATCAGTAGTTTACCTTTGTAGTGCACCAGTGTGGTTTCTGTTGCATCAACGTGTCTTAGCAACTTGTCCTCTGGTGAAAAAAAAAATGTGAAATAGAATCACCAAGCAGTGAGGTGTTGTGGCTGGAGCTGCTCTAGTTTCTTACATCACCAAGCAGTGAGGTGTTGTAAGAAACTAGAGCAGCTCCAACCACATCACCAAGCAGTGAGGTGTTGTGGTTGGAGCTGCTCTAGTTTCTTACATCACCAAGCAGTGAGGTGTTGTGGTTGGAGCTGCTCTAGTTTCTTACATCACCAAGCATATCTCATATCTTTAACACTTCAGCACTTCAATACAGGTTTCGTGTTTGCAGTGGAAATGAATGGAAGCTTGAGATACAAACAGTTCTACAAACAGACTGAGTTGAAAGAAAACTGAGTTGGTTTTAATAGAAAGGCAACAGAAACCAAACACATAAGAACAAGCTGTGGGACTTCAGAGAACAGAAACAGCAACACCCACACACAACCACACCCACACCCACACAACTACACCTACAGACCCACATACAACCACACCCACAGCCACACACACCCACACGTAACAGGTACAGTGCAAATCATGGCAGAAAAAACCCAAAACGCACAAGGAGGTAAAACATCTCATTCCTGGTTCCATTTGCACCTACAGCTCATTCAGCTCCTGAACACAGAGAAAAGGATATTTTCTTTAACAGAGACAGAAGGAGAAACATAATGGTACATCAGGAAACTCCAGAAACAAAATATCAGCATTTACATACAGGAAAATAGAGATATAACAGACTTTATCAGCCTACATGAACGTACGTCACAAAGGAGCTTCACGTCTTTATTCTACACTGAAACAGCCATCTGGAGCAGAAATGCTGCACTCAGCTCATAGATGTATTATAAATCATTATAAATCAAACGGAAATACATTTTATCATTATTCACTTCTGAACTCAGGGAATCTCATTCTTTATAAGTCGAAACAGAAGATAAGAGGTCATGCAGGAGTTATTCAGTACTTGAAAGTAATTGATTCAGTAATTGAAAGATTTGGTTCAGTACTTAAAACAGAGACAGAACAAGTGAAGTGATTTGAGTTATTAAATGAGTTAAAATGGTAATAATTCAGTGACTGTGTAATACTGAATTTGTTGTTTATTATAACACATGCATTGTGAGTGATTTGGTCTCATCCATTCCCTTTTGGTCTAAAGAAATGCCTACTGTTTGACCAGTTTTAGCTAAAGAGCCATTTTGCATTGTATAAAACTATGAAATTAAGAAAACAGTGTTTTCTCAGATTCAGTGGGTTGGAGGTGGATGGTGGAGGTGGTGGTGATGTGCGAGATAAACATCTGCATTTGTCCCAGTGTTCTCGTTCCTTCACCCAAAACCATGAACTTGTTTTGGTTTGTGAGTCACTTTCAGTGAGGCTCCTGTTCAACCTGCGCTGGCACTGTAGTGGTGAAGAAGCTCCTGTAGAGTCTCAGGGTGAGAAGGAAGAGACAGATACTCACTAGCTAACTCTGGTGAATCAGTCTGACTCACGACTGTGACTCACGAGTCTGATTCAGACTGAAGAGATAGATACTCACAGGCTAACTCTGGTGAGTCAGTCTGACTCAGACTCGCGAGTCACAGTCTGAATCTGACTCGCAAGTCACGGGCTGACTGAGTCAGAGCGGCACCTGTAAGCTGCTGTATTTAACCCAACAGCACAGGGCTGCTATGTGG
>JAOYMR010000010.1:18542490-18544990 GCA_025802075.1 Tenebrosternarchus preto | reverse complement strand
ACACACACCCACTTACACACACACACACACACCCACTTACACACACACCCACACACCCACTTACACACACACACACACACCCACTTACACACACACACACACCCACTTACACACACACACACACACACTAACCCTCACCCTCACCCTCTAGAAAATGAAAATGTAACCTCAGTAATGCTGCATTAAAAGAGAGCAGCAAAAAATCCCACCAGATTAAGTAGATTATAAAACACACACACACACACACACACACACACACACACACACACACACACACAGAGAGAGAAAAGACACTGTGGCTCACTACCATTATGCTTCTAGCTATTTGTATTAATACAGAACAAAAATACCTTCCTTTGCACAAACATCTCCACCTAGTGGTGAAAGGAAGTAATCGCATTCCAGAGATTCATATGCACTTACCATCTCTGGATGTACGATGGGTTCAGTGTGATCCTAGTGTAGGTATGTGAGGGGTGACTGACAGGGGAGGTGACCACTCACCTGCACCACAGGGTGGGGCGGGGCCTGCCCGGACTCCTCTGTTCCCTCCTCCTCCAGCAACGCCGTGGCGATAAAACTGAAGCCTCGGAAGAGCTGATGAGCACCAGCACTTGGTGGAACTCCAGGAGAGTCTGACACACACACAGACACACACACACACAGACATATTTATATATATATATATATATATATATACATACATACATACATACATACATACATACACACACACACACACACACACACACACACACACACAATAACTATGCAGAATTAAAATGAGAAAGAAACATTAGTCACGTGCATATCAATCCTGCATAGAAATATTTAACACAATGTAATAAGATTCAATACAATGTAATAAGATTCAAACTCCTAACGCTGTTTATTACCATCCAAAAGGTCAGTAACGAGCCCTTATCACATGACTTGTTTAGGGTTCTTTTGTATGCTTGACCTTTGCCCTCTAACCTTTGGGGGTGCGGGAGGTGAACTCTGAGTCGAAGTAGAACGTGTCATCAGGTCGAGCCACAGCTGGTTTAAACGGGGGCTTGACTTCCCGACGGAAGAGTTTCTGAGAACAGAACACACACACAGACAGACGAACAGAGACACACACACACACACACACACACACACACACGCAGAGATGCAGCCATACAAACAGAGAGTGACACACAGACACCCGTGTGCACAGAGAGTGAGAATGTGCAGATGTGCAGGTCATATATATAACATATATAGATATATATATAGATAACATATAGATAACATATATAGATATATATAGATAACATATATAGATATATATAGATAACATATATAGATATATATAGATAACATATATAGATATGCTACATATACAGGTGCTGGTCATAAAATTTGAATATTATGAAAAAGTTTATTTCAGTAATTCCATTCAAAAAGTGAAACTTGTATCATATATTCATTCATTACACACAGACTGATATATTTCAAAAATTTATTTCTTTTAATTTTGATGATTATAACTAATGAAAATCCCAAATTCAGTATCTCAGAAAATCAGAATATTGTGAAAATGTTCAACATTGAAGACACCTGGTGCCACACACTAATCAGCTAATACACTAAAAAAGTGTACAAGCAATAGGGATAACCGCACCCTGGAGAGGATTGTGAAACAAAATACATTCAAAAATGTGGGGGAGATTCACAAAGAGTGGACTGCAGCTTCAAGAACCACCACACACACACACGTATGAAATTACTGAAATAAACCTTTCCATAATATTCAAATTTTATGACCAACACCTGTATATATATTATATATATATAGATATGCTACATATAGATATTACATATACAGACAGGTCCTGATGTGTTTGCACACATTACACATATTACAGGTGTGTAATAACACACATTACACATATTACAGGTGTGTAATAAATTACGCATTCAGAAAGCACCATTTTACAGCTTAATATTTTCATATTATTAAGATGTTACTAACAGTTTTATGGGTTTAGCTCTGTTCTTAACAGGCAGATTATGTGGACAGCAGAGATTATGTAGATTGTCATTTGGATATTTGTGTTCCACTTACATTCCAGTCAATGGTTGAGAAGAAAGAATGACGCTTAATTTCCTCTGCACCATCAGGCCCAGAGCCTGAAACAAACAAACAAACGTACTCAGGTGTGTAAATATTAAAATATTAAAATGAGCTCAGTTGACCAATCTTATACTTTGGTTAGTTCGTTTTTTTATTCAGTGATGAACAATCATCAATCATGCAGAGTTTAGGTGAAATCAGAAAAGCAGCCCCTCCCTCCACTGGTGACGCGTTTGTGAAAATGAAAGCCAAAACATTTTTGCAGCTGCAAATGTAGCGTTTCTGTGAAGCATATCTGCTAAATGTGATTTGATATTACATAAGTTATACTGTCCTGTTAACGTGATTAGATATTACATAACAGTTATACTGTCCTGTTAACGTGATTAGATATTACAT
>JAOYMR010000010.1:18447554-18458885 GCA_025802075.1 Tenebrosternarchus preto | reverse complement strand
GGTGAGACGCGCGCTGCTCTGCTCTCCTCAGGTGAGACGCGCGCTGCTCTGCTCTCCTCAGGTGAGACGCGCGCTGCTCTGCTCTCCTCAGGTGAGACGCGCGCTGCTCTAGTCTCCACACATCCTGGCCTTTGTGAGGTCAGAGTAGATGAATATTAAAAGAACAAAACTGATGTGAAAAAGGGAGTGAGATAAAGAAAATGATGAGTTTGAGGAAAGATGAATATTTTTTCCCCCTCATCAGATATATTTAGTAAATCTGTTGGTATTCGGTGAGTAAATCTTTTCCACACATGCAGGGGTCCACTGCCGTTATATCTCTCCTCTCTGTCTCAACAGCACATCACATCTTACACCATCACACCCTACACCATCACACCCTACACCATCACATCTTACACCATCACACCCTACACCATCACACCGTACACCATCACACCGTACACCATCACACCCTACACCATCACACCGTACACCATCACACCCTACACCATCACATCTTACACCATCACACCCTACACCATCACATCTTACACCATCACACCCTACACCATCACATCTTACACCATCACACCCTACACCATCAAACCTTATGTGTTGTGATCTCTAAATGGCATTTTATTGATGTACATTTTTTTAATGCTGTTAAATCGGATGGCTTGTGCTTTACTAGTGCTGTACTACTCTTGGACTGTTCGTGTGTTGCAGAATTTTCCTCAGTTATGAATATATGACTTGCTTCTATTTTTGTTGGATAGGAGTGAGAAATATTTGCTCTGTACATGTAAAGACTTCACCTGTATCTCTGTACATGTAAAGACTTTGGATACAGCTGGAACTCTTCACCTGTATCTGTACACATCATGACTTTAGTTTTTGGTATTTGGAAGGCATTCGTACAGAACTAGAGTTACAGGAGTTGCTACACTTATCTGGGTTCCACAGACAGTGTGTGCAGAGGAGCATATCAGGAGGGCCAGATTTCCTTCATCCATCACGTACGTCTGTCTCTGCAGGCAGCGCATGAAGCCATGTTGCAGTATGGAAGCAGAGACCTACAGGCGCTGCTGCAGATCACGGGAGAGGGCGGGGCCTGGAGCAGCCCCGCCCTCATCGGCCTCCTCACCGGACAGCCCACAGACGCCGATGAGGGTCAGTCATTTAGATTCAAAGTAATCAAGCATCACGATTTTCAAAATGATATATTTAGTTGGGGCAACTGTCTACTACTAGGACGTCTTCAACTGAGGTTAAAACTTAACAAGGGCATGGAATTTAGATCCTGGTTGTGGTGATGTCACTCAGTTTTGTATGAAATAGTTTTTAGCAATTTTGTAAATAATTTTTCCTGGAACAGAAGGGTTTAAGTTGTGCACCACTACACATCATTTAGATGTGCTGGGTGCTAGATGTCTAAACCCTTTAACATTACTGCTAGAGGTCTAAACCCTTTAACATTACTGCTAGAGGTCTAAACCCTTTAACATTAGTGCTAGAGGTCTAAACCCTTTAACATTAGTGCTAGAGGTCTAAACCCTTTAACATTGGTGCTAGAGGTCTAAACCCTTTAACATTCACAAGAAAGTTTATGTTCAGTTTGACAAGGATTCTTGCTTTTTTTTGCCTTAATCTTGGGCATCCAACCTCTAACGGACCTATAAATGCACATCCGGAGGAAAAGGAAAGGAGGCTTAAGTCGTTCCTTGTTTTTCCACCAGTGAACGCCTACCTTGCGCTGGAGGGAGAGGACTTTCTGGAGATGAGGATCAAGCACCTGGAGAAGGTCGGGGAGCTGGAGAAGGCTCTGACCCTAACAAAGGCCTGTGGAAACTGCTCCCAGCTGCCTGGCCAGGCCTCCTTCCGCCACACGTTTGTCACGCAGGTGTGCCAGCTGCTGCCCAACGAGGACGCCATCGTAGAGGTAAAGCAGCTCGCCAGCCACAGTGCATAGTGTGGACAGAGTCCCAGAGATGCCCAGCCGGATGTGCTGGTGATCCGCTCTGTGGAGTCCAGGCGAGCGGCACGTCCGCTCTGTGGAGTCCAGGCGCGCGGCACGTCCGCTCTGTGGAGTCTGATGCACACTGATGCTGCTTACAAAGCCACAAATGGACCATCTCCCTCCTATATGATGATGGTGGTCTAGGCCCATCTGTACCTCGAGTACAACTACAACTTAGCTTGGAATTTAATGTTTGAACAATGAACCTAAAAAGCAACATCTGGTCAACAAGAAACACCTGTTGGTCACATGTTCCAAGAGTTTTGCTCACTTGAAAAACGGGTGGGTTGAACCAAACAGTGGAATGTCATAAGTTGTTTAACACGTCTAGATGTAAATACCAGGAAGTAGAAGCTGAAATTCTGAACTTTGGCTCTTAAACAAAGACTCTTCAGTGAACAACAAAAACAACGGAATTTTCCTTGCTGTTCCAATGTGTTTGGAGGGGGCTGTATATATAATACAGATATAATATATATATTTTGTGCTTAGATCTCTAGGCTGGATGCCAAGGATGTTCTTGATATCATTTGCAATATGGAGACGGAGGGTGATGAGAACACTGCCTTCATCCTCTGCACCACGTTCCTGACCCAGCAACTGCAGCAGGAGTCCCTGCAGTGCTCCTGGTATGTCCTCCCCCCTTACTCACAAACACTCATACATGCCCACATGGAGGCATGAGACTTCGGTCTAAGGAGTCTTCAATCTAAGGAAGATCGACAGAAGTCAAACCTATGAAACACCTTCACATGTAAGGGCTCACGTGTGTTGATAATGAGTTTTAATAGAGATTAGCAAAGGTAATGTAGACGACGGTGGTGAGAAGGATGATGCTTAATGTATGCTGTTGTCTTTATTTTCTGGTGTTTTAGGGAGTTAACGCTGATCTGGAGTAAATTGCAGAGAAGAATCGATGCATCCCTCGAGTCATTTATAGAACGCTGCCTCCAGTTTGGGGCAATTGCGAAGACCGTCTACCACCTGCTGTTCCTCATCCGAGTAATCCAAACTGAGGTGCGTGATTGTATTCACTCCGCATTCAGAAGCTTCAATCACACACAGTAGCCCTACTGATAATGGCTCTCTCTTACTTCAGCAGACGATGCACTTTGGGCTGGCGGTGTCTGTTGAACTTTGTGTGAAAGCCCTTCAGCTTCCAAGGCAAGAGGACATAGAAACCAAGACCACAGTCTGCAAAACGGTGGCCTGCCTCCTCCCAGATGACCTGGAGGTTCTTCGGGCCTGCCAGCTCACCGAATTCCTCTTGAGCCCCTCACGAGAGGTGTTTGACAGACTGGAGGACCTTTACAGGCGTCCGGATCAGAAGTACGACGAGGAAAATGCCATTATTCCCAACTCCTTACGCTGTGAGCTGCTGCTTGCGCTCAAAGCCCTCTGGCCATTTGACCCTGAGTTCTGGGACTGGAAAACTTTAAAGCACTACTGTATAAAGCTCTTGGGACTGGAACCTGAGGAGGAGGAGGGACCGGCGGTGGAAGATGTGAACAGTGCAGCAGCAGCAACGCATGCAGTAGAGGAAGATGTCGAGGCACAGGAGAAGCATCACACTGAGGAACGCAGCCTTGCCCAACCAAAAGAGAACAGACGGAGAGAAGAAGCTGTGAAGACATCACAGCCTCATAAAACCTTAAAGAAAGCACTGTGGACCTCAGACAGGGCAAAAAGGTGGCAGCAGTATAAGTTTCTGTGTCAAATATGTCAGAGGGAGGTGATTGAACCGCGGTTCCTCCATCATTCCAGGAAACACATGGTGTGTGACGTTTGGACCTGTCCTGTGTGTCTGCAAAAATTTGAAAGCAGACAGGAGTTTGTGCCGCATTCCAAAAAACACCTTAGAATGCCTGCTAGAGACTGCCATTTGAAGAAGAAGAAGGTGAAAAAGAAGATGGAGATGGTGAAAACCAAGCCGGAATTTGAAACGGACACAGACGAGGATGAACTTAATGACTTGGAACCAGGGCAGATTCCCTTGGATCCGTCTCTCGTCATGTACTACCAATCCACCCGTGATCCTGTTATCCTGCAACACATTTTAGAACAAGCAGCCACTGTGCCTAAAAAGCAGAGAGACGATGATTACATCACTTTCGATTATATTTATACTCACTATAATCTGCAGGATCGGGAGGTTTATCATTGTCCTGCTACTGACTGTTCAAAGAACTTCAAACTTTTTAAATACCTGGGTGTTCACCTTAAGAACGATCATTCTGGTACAGACCCTAATGTCAAGCATTACATGGAGATGAAAGACCGGCGGGAGAAATGCACCTTCTGCCGAAGAACGTTTATGACTGCGCACCATCACCGGAAGCACCGCCGCCTGCACCGTGGCGATCGACCGTACACCTGCATGGTCGCAGGGTGCAGTGCACGGTTCGCCACCACCAATGAACTGATTGTACATAAACACAAACACGGCTTCCGGCTGTCCTACCACTGCGAACTTCGAGGATGCAGTCTGTCCTTCTGCGACCTGGGTCAGCTGTACCACCACGAAGCTCAGCATTTCCGTGATGCAGCATACACTTGCACCAGCGCAGGCTGTAGGAAGTTTTATTACTCCCGTAAGGAATTCCTGGTGCACCTGGCCACCCATGGTATCTCCTTCACAGAGAAAGACTTTGAGGCGCAGCGAAAAGCAAAAAGGAAACTCCTGCTGCCTGTTAAGGTGGAGGATGCTGCCTCTGAAGGAGCCCATTCTTCGAGCGAAGAACTCTTAAATGCACAAAAAGAACTCCCACAATTGCAACGCCATGAATGCATGGAGTCAAAGGTTTCCCCAATGTGCGTTGCTGTGTGTTTTGATGGTAAAATATTCACCTGTGGCTTGGAGAAGTGTGGTAGGACCTTCAACAAAGCCAGAGAAATCCAGAAGCACTTAAAAATTGTCCATCCTGACCAGTTCAAAGAAGAGAACAAGGCATGCAAAAAAATGGAAAGAGAAAAGCACTCAAAAACCAGAATTATTAAAGAGCATAAAAACAGTGAAGATAAAAGTTCCACTGAGGGTTCCAACCAAGAAAACGATATTTTGTCTGCTGCAGAGTCCCTGTGTCCATCGACCTCCTTAAATATCAGTACTCGTGCAAGTCAACCTGAAATCAGCAGTGCGTTGTCAGAGATTGTGCTAGGCTTTAGTCAACTGAGCCTTACCTCCGCCGTATCCAGAAAGGACTCTGCGTATCGCCGTGCCTCCCGCAGACAAGCGGCAAGATCTGAGGGGCCACGAGTGACCTCTCCCACAGCGTCACCTGCCAAAATCAGTGTAAGGTCACATCTGTCAACCGCTGATTCAAAGAGATTGCCATGGAAATCTGATTCCCCTCACAAAACAGAAACAGCTCTTGCATGTGCAGTCCCGAAGGATTCTTCTGTTGTTAAGGATCAGTCAGAAAACAGTTTGGATGTCCAGGCCAAGCCATACACTTGTGAAGTGGAAAGCTGCTTCTACGAGAGTGTTACTAGCCATGCGCTGATTCAGCACTACTTCAGGAAGCACGGGCGATCCAAGAAGGAGGTAGAGCAGATGGAAATTTTTAATCCTCTCAAGTTCAGGCCTTTTAAGTGCCATCTCTGCTCAAAGGTTTACAAAGAACGCAAAGAGCTGAAGGTTCACTGTCTCCAGAAACATAATGCAAGTGATGCAGTTATGGAGATTGTTGACTTTCGTATGAAAAATAAGGCAGGAGAGGCACTGCATTCTGCCCTGCCAACCACATCAGAGCCGAACACCGGAGAAGGTTCCACATCTTTGAAGACTAGGGAGATTCCTGCTGAGAATAGAAACAAGCCTGCGTGGAGGAGCAGAGAACATCGTGCATGTAAGGGAAAGATGTTGAAAAGTAATGGCAAAATTCCAATGAAAGACCAGAGACAGAGTCGCCGCCAACTTTCAGCATCACGCCCATCTGAAGACCGAAGTGTTGCAGACAGAACCAGACAGGAAAGGAGGGCAAGTCAGCGTTTGGTCAGAAAAGGGAGTCAATTCCTGGATGTCGCAGTGGAAGACAAGCCCTACCCATGCATTCACAAGGGCTGCGATGCAGGGTTTGTCAAACAGTGCAGCCTTCTTCGCCATTTGCAGAATGTGCACCATTACAACAGCTCCCAGTTTTGTTGGGAAGAGGATAGGAACCTTTACCCTTGTAAGCACAGTGGTTGTAACAAGAAGTTCTATCACCTCTCTAGTCTGTACAGACACCACCGCAAAGACCATCATATATCTGAGGAGCCCATTCCAAGGTTCAAGTGTATCTATGCTAACTGCAATGCATCCTATCACCTGAAGAGTAGCCTTTTGCGTCACACCAGTGAAGTACATCAAGGTGAGGTGCCTCTGGAACAAACCAACCATCCTTCACAATGCAAGTTCAATGGTAGCTACAAAAAGCACATCTTCTACAGACACTGCGATCAGACCAATCCCCATGTGGTACGTCTGCAGAGTGCACACAGAAGGGATGGCACCAACACTGGCTGTCAAAAGAAGCTCATCATCACATCATCTTCTCAGTCTTTGAAGTCCTCTGAAAGGTTGGCCCTCAGGCAGTCTCCAAGATGTTGCAGAGAAAAACAGAGTGACACCTGTCAAGCTGAGGAGAACTTTGAATCTATTGAAGAAGCACCCGAAGAGGAACCAGATATAAAAAATGAAAAACCAAAGTCCAAAAAAAGAACAGTGGAGTTTGTCTACCGAACTCCCGAGGAGGCTCTGCAGATGTGCCAGGATCGCTGTTTACGAGTGGCTTATCCATGCATGATCCAGAACTGTGACTCTGTGGTGTCGCGTCTGAGGAGCCTGCGACGACATTACATACAGTGTCACAAAATGCGACGTACCAGGTTGGCCCAGAATGAGGACAAGCTATTCTACACCGCTGAGCAGCTGGAAGAGCTGATACAGAAGAAATCGGCAGTGTCTGCAGTGCCAGATTTAGCTCGTATTCCTAACGGGGTCCTCAAAATGGAGTATCAGTCTGAGCCTGAGAACCCTGGAGGCCCATCCCTGCCCATGAGCCTCCATTCCATTAAAACAGAGTCGATGGGAGAGGAGTCGTTGGAGTTCTCAGGAGAGCCTCCTCCCGATAGCGCTGTCCTGATAGGCGCCGATGATGTGCTCTACGGGGAATCCAATGGGCATGCGGAGACCATGCTGGATGAAGATTGCCCAGGTCAGGAAGTCCAAAGTAAAAATGAGTCTCTGACCCCTCCTCTTGTGCCTCCTTCACCACTTGACCTTTCACCTCCATCAACCCTTAGAATAACCCTTGGCGACGCTTCCCTGGATTTTTTAGACAGAGAAAGCAAGCCAGCTAACACTCCTGCTGCAATCTGTGTGCCCACAAGCCCTACCCCGATGCGCCAGCCCTTGAGAAGGAAGAATTCAGAGCTCTCTGAACCACTTCCGGCTCCACCTCACTCACCCGCCCAAAAAGACCTCCTGGTTCAAAGTCTGGCCCCCAGGACATTTGATATAGCAGGATACAAACCTTTAGGCTTTGAGTCCTCGTTCCTGAAGTTCATTCAGGAGAAAGAGGAGAATCCTAAATATGACAAGCTGCACTCAGTGGGAGTCCTAAACCCCTGCTACAGACCTGATTCTCCTCGGCGCCGCGATTGTTACAGACGCAGCTGCTCAGTCAAAGAGAACAACCAGAGAGGGCCCTCTCGCAGCCGCCGGGCCCGGGCGTCGCCCCTGAAACCTCTGCTCTCCACAGGGGAGTGCAGCTCCATCCAGAATCTGCGCTTCATCCTGGAGAGGGCGTTGAGGGGATGTGGGGACCAAGCCATAAAACAGCTTCAGTTCCTCAAGCCTGTGGTAGTTCTGGAAAGGCCCAGGTCCTCAGCCTCCCTGCTGGACCTCCTGCCCCCTGAAACAAAAGCATAAACTGTTGCTCCATACTGTATAAGACAAACACCTTTTACACCCCCCCCCCTCCCGTTTTGTTTATTTTTGAAAACTTCCACAGTATTTTTTTAAATATCATTATTTGGTTATTATTTGCCAAACTGCCAAGGTTAAATGCCTTGATTGCCATACAAGTAAAAATGTTTATATCTGTAAATAAGAACAAATAAAGCCCTGAAATGAAAAGCCTTCATTTTATAATTTGTAATATTTATGCATGGTAGCAGTATTCACACTTCATAGGAAAGGTGCATTTTGAAAAAAATCTTGAGTGCTTGACATGCACTAGATGAGCAGGTCTTTTTCTTGTCAGTGCAGACACTTGTCAGTGCACTGTACACTCAGGACAACTGTAAGTGTTCAGGTGTGAAGACATCTGGACTAGTTTTTAAAAAGTCCTTCTGCTTATAAAATTAAACATGTAAATGATCTGCAGCACATGAATGTTCAATGATGTTTTTTTGACTTCATAAGACTTGCTGATGGGCTCGTGAACTGATCTAATGTTTTGAAACTGCGTTATTTGGTGGTAATACCCACTGTTTTAATACCTTCTTTTATCAAAACAAGGCTGACTTGCTCTTTACAACACAATGATGAGAGTTTGGCAGGTGATTAGTTTGATACCCAGTAACTTGATCATTGTTTGCAGTTTTGAATTTCGAAAATCATGAACTTCCCTGAATACGTCACTGTTAAACACTAGCTGAGAAAGCAAATGCACCAAATGTGTTGAACCTACGTCATGGAAGTTGATCAGCAACGGTCCCACCTGTGATGTGGTGTTGGTAAGTTTTCTGAATACACATTTTATCAGCTCTTGCAGTAAAATATACAAACCGTTCGTAGACTGTAAGATCTTTTGAGACTATTAATACACTGTTACTGTTCAAATTTGTTGTATTTATATAGCGCCTTTTACAAAAGAGGTTGTCTCAAAGCAGCTTTACAAGTGTCCGAGTCCAAGCCCCCAGTAATCAAGCCAAGGGCGACAGTGGCAAGGAAAAATACAAAGAATAATACATTTTAAAATATGACATATAATCCAGGCCCGTTTATACATTTTAAAATATGACACATAATCCAGGCCTGTGCAACGGCGGGGGGTGGGTGTGCTTCAGGGGTGTGGAGAACGGCCTCCATCCAGTTGATTAATTCTCCATTTGCGTCTGGATAAGTAGGAGGTGATTGGTCTGGGGCGGGTAGCAGGAGAGCCTCGTCCTTCTAGTATAATGATGGATGGGGGGCAGCCATTAGCTCGGTAAAAGTAAGGAGAGACAGGTAGTTCTGTATGGGACTAAGTATGGACTATAAAATTTAGACATTTCAGAAGCGTGGCAGCAACTCCGGCAATTAACTATTACAGCCTAACTAAAGGGGCAGAACCAGAAGGTAACAGACTTGGGGCGCCCTGAGGCGTTGACATCCCTCCACTCCACCGTCAACAAACTTGAGTGAACGTGTGCAGTGGTGGGACGACAGCACCAGTGTCTCATTATACAATAAAACCCTCCGTCCATGAACCCCTAGATCTGTATCCTTTATCTATGGGGGAATATCAATTACCAAATGCTAAAGTAATTAAGTTTTTAGCATCGACCTAAAGGTTGAGACTGTGTCAGAGTCCCGGAAATTTTCTGGAAGGCTGTTCCATAGTTGGGGGGCTGATAGAACTGGGCTGATATAATCGAATTTTCTAGTTCTAGTAAGAACTCTGGCTGCAGCATTTTGAACTAGCTGAAGTTTACTTAAATTCTTATTAGAGCATCCTAATAGTAGTGAATTACAGTAATCTAATCTAGAGGTAATAACATTTTGTTCAATATCAGACATACCAGATGACCGACCAGTGGGATTAGCTACTAAAGGTTTTATGTTTAGTATAATATTCTCTATTTTACTATTAAAGAAATCAATAAAAACGTCACTGGTTAAGTTTGCTGGAATCAGAGGTTCAGCACCTGCCTGATTTTTTGTAAGATTAGAAATAACGCCGAAAAGAAATCTGGGATTATTTTTGTTACTCTCAATGAGCGAGGAAAAGTGCTTTAGTGCGTGTCTTTTTGTACTCATTAAGGTACCAGGCACAGTGAAATAATTCCAGTTTAGTCGATTTGCTATGATTTGCCATTTCCGCTCAAATTTACGTACTACTTGTTTTAAGTTACGAGTATGATCGTTGTACCACGGAGCAGGTTTTTTAATCTGGTCTTTTTACAACGAGGGGACGAGCTGGTATTAAGACTAAAATGTGACTCAAACAAAATCAAATAAAGATTGGAGATTGCCGTGGTTTGAGGGAGCGAATTTAAGTTATGTACGTTAGTACCTAGTGTTAAAATTAAATCTAAAGTATAACTGCTATGAGTAGGCCCTGTTACATTTTGTACAAGGCCTTTTTCAGATGATCAAAGTGTATATTAAAATCTCCTACCATTATTACTTTATCACTGCTCACTGATAAAATTGCCACAAAGTTGCTGAACTTGCTTTGAAAACCTGAGTATGGCCCTGGCGGTTTATAAAGATTAATGAACGAAAATACCTTTTTATTTGTGGCTGGGTTACATACATTAATAAAAGGTATTTCAAAAGAACAGAATGTATCGTATTGTTCCTGGTGAATTTCTAAGGTACTTCGATAGATTATACATACTCCACCGTAGCCTATGTACATAATTATATCCCACAGGGGTGGCTTCCTTTAATGCGTAATTTCAAGTGTGTAGATCTTAATTATGCCATAAATCGGTTTTGAAATCTACGTCTTTAACCCCAACATAGGCAACATAGACTTCTATACCTTGTTGAAAGAAAATCAAACATCCCCTAAACTTCTTATTCCACCTTAAGAGCTGGATACCCCACTATTAACCAATGAAAATGCAAAATTTTTGTCACATGCTCCACAGGTGGCCATTTTACTCCCTGTTTCAGCATATGTGTACACGTCACACAGCGTCATATTTTCATGCTCAAGAAGTGCCTTTTTTTTTTTTTTTTTTTTTTTTTACAAATTTCTGTCCAGTTTACCTTCAAGAAAAAATTTGAATAACCTTCATTGGTAAGGAAAGATACATTTTCAAGCATTTTACATTATAATTAATCATGTATATCTCAAGAAATTGCAAAAAACTACATGTTGCCCTGAGACAACATTAAATCACATAAGGCCAGACCAGGTATAATGGGTTAGGATGCAACTACATTACATTTGTAAGGGATGGAGGTTGAATTATTTACATGTTTTCCAGAAATAAGATTTTCTATTGCATATTTAAGTATATGTAATTCACATACTCTATATTAATGCAGGAGAGGAATCCACAAGTATTCTATGGGAAGTCAAAAAGACAGGTGGCAGTGCCAGTTGATGACAGTGAGGATGAGGTGTTAT
>JAOYMR010000010.1:18389485-18400239 GCA_025802075.1 Tenebrosternarchus preto | reverse complement strand
ACACACATTTATCCCCCCCCGCACACGCACATTTACCCCCCCACACACACATTTACCCCTCCACACACACATTTACCCCTCCACACACACACATTTATCCCCCCCCCACACATTTATTCTGGGTGACTTTAGTGTTTTTGCTGTCATCTACATCACCTCGTCAGCAATATGTTAAGTATGAACAAAACAAAGCGTTGCATACTAAGTATGGATAAGTATGGATCACAACAACTGATTTGTTATGGTAATGTAAAAAATGCCCACATAGCAGGTATTATAACATTGTCTTTTCACTGCCCAACATAAATTGAAATGAGAGAAACCTGTAGAGAATAATTTCTGTTTTGTTTTCTTTCTGGTTGCCATGTCGAGGTCTGTTTTGTGGCTTTGTTTTGATTTCTTTCTCTTGCTATGTGAAACCCTGCCCTCAATTGGGTTCAGCTGTTTCTTGTTCTCTGAAAGGTGAGGGGGAATAATGCCACCTAATTTTCAAGAAAAAATGATCACACACCACCACGGAGATTTGGTATGATTAAAGAGCTAGTTCCGCAGACACCAGCAGAAGCATCACACACACCACCTCCGAGACGGGGACTTTGAAGAGTATATCAGTAGCAGCACAAGAAAATGTATTATGACTCTACACTTCTGGTTGTGGAAGCTCCCATTCCTGGATTTCTTGGCCCAAATCCTTTTGTTGTGCCAGCAGGAGCATCCAAGGTTGGCTGTGGAGCATGTCCGATGCCAGAAGTTGGATCCAATTGCTTTTTTGTTCAGAGCATAAACAGACTTGCATGGGAAACATACCTTTGAAGCTTTGTCAGAGAGGAATCTCTTGGCTGTAGTCCTCTCAGTAAAGAGATTCCATCAGTATGTATGTAGTGTATGTAGGTGATACGGTACAGTTGGACTATAAACATGTATAACCATAAACATCTATAACTCACCTATAACTCATCTATAAACATCTATAACTCCACTCCCCACTAAATAATAGTTGTAGTGACACTTTAAAAGATAATCCTCCAGTTACGGAGGCATGATGTGTACCTCCTCTCAAAAAAGGGGGAAAAACAAACAACAACAACAACAAAACAATGCTTGCTGACAGTCCTAAGGTATTCTAGAAATGGTCCTGAGCTATTCTAGAAATGGTCCTGAGCTATTCTAGAGATGGTCCTGAGCTATTCTAGAGATGGTCCTGGGATATTCTAGAGATGGTCCAGAGATATTCTAGAGATGGTCCTGAGATATTCTAGAGACGGTCCTGAGATATTCTAGAGATGGTCCTGAGATATTCTAGAGACAGCCCTGAGCTATTCTAGAGATGGTCCT
Source organism: Tenebrosternarchus preto (assembly GCA_025802075.1). Taxonomy (NCBI): domain Eukaryota; kingdom Metazoa; phylum Chordata; class Actinopteri; order Gymnotiformes; family Apteronotidae; genus Tenebrosternarchus; species Tenebrosternarchus preto. The sequence continues at coordinate 18,398,904 of JAOYMR010000010.1, read as the reverse complement.
GAGCTATTCTAGAGATGGTCCTGAGATATTCTAGAGACAGCCCTGAGCTAATCTAAAGACAGATGAGGTAGTTGTGCACTGGAAACACAGACTGGAGTTTTGCTGAGCATAGCATTGAGAGGAACTTCTCGCAAGCAGCTTCACTACAAACTTTATAAAAGACTAACGGTGTCTAACAGACATGGTGTCTCTGAGAAATTAAGCTCTTGTAGGAGTAGTGATGACCAAGTCATACTGCAGTAAAACAACTCCAAAATGTCTGTTGCAGCACTAAGGTAATAAATCTGGATATGCAGGTCTAAATGTTTAAAGTATTTTAGGTAAAATCTCCTCTTAGGCTGTGAGGGCTTCAGTAGGCCTGCAGCTGAGACTTTATCTGCCAAGAGGACGGAAACAGTGAAAACAACTCAGCCAAGGTCAGGTTTTTAAAAATGTGAGAGAGTTCTGGCTTGGAAAGTTTTGGAAGTTTCATACTTCAATGGGTGTGAATGTTAAAAGTGTAATTTGCATAGAATTAAACATATTTCATACATAATGGTGGAATTGTGAAAAGCTGTTCTGTTAAAGTGGGAGGGGTAATTGGACAATCACCCCTGGAAAAACTATAAAAATATAACCCCCTCTGTATTCTCAAGGGAATACTTTACATTTATCATGCAATAAAGAAGTGGGGATTTGTACATTTGGATTATAAGCTTAACACATGGGATTTAACTAGCACATTATGCAATGGTCACAAAATCATGCTGCTTCATGATAAACAGAAGGAATTGATGCGATTGGTCAGCACATGACTGACGTAAACCGGTTGGTCAGCACATGACTGACGTAAACCGGTTGGTCAGCACATGACTGACGTACATGACTGCCAAAAAACTGGCAGTGTAAACTGAGGCTAGTGAAATGCTGCGAAAAGACATTGTCTTACCTAAGGTGTTTTCCACTTTTACACAGGAGCAGACAGGACTTCCTTTCTGCGCTTCTCAGGTGCTACTCATGAAACTACCTTGTGCTGTCGTTAAGACCCCAGTATGTGCTACACGGAAGACTATCAAAGGGCTCTGCACATGCATGAAACCAGAACCCAGTGTATCTAGGGGCAGCAGTGTTTCTCATTTTTGCATATAAATTCCTACACCTTTACCTTATTTTCTCATAGTAGATATTTACCTGAAAACAATGATATGCTTGTCTGATGTCTCTTCTGGTTACAAATACTTTTTCCCCCACTATTACAGGTAGTGATTTAACAAATGACATTTCTTAAGAGCAAGGTGCGTGTGAACTGCTAGAGATAAAGGTGAAGGCTTTCCAAAGTATTTAATCTGTGCTTTACATCTCAAGGTCTTTAACGTATAGAGGGCTGTGCAGAATCAGGAATATTTTACCATTAAGGTAGAAATGATGCATGAGTCATGATTCACGCATTTCTTAAAGCCTCTAGTGTTGAATGAACTTCACCATCTTCTTTCTCTTGGGAATAAACATTGATTTTTCTTCTTCAGATTTTAGCATAAACCACCATGTTTTAGTAACTGAAATGCACTAAAACAGAAAAAAGACCCAACTTATTTTTCCACAGAAAACAATAATTCATGCTTTTATTCATTCTAATTAATTCATGTGGACAGCTGGGTTCCTGCGCAGGGCCCTTAACCCATTGATTGCTCAAGATGAATTAAGTCATAATTTTAAGTCGCTTTGGATAAAAATGTCAGCTAAATGCTATGACTGTAAACCAACAGGGTATGTAACTTATAACCTGTGTCCTGCACAGCAGTGCCTTCTTTGGTTCTGTATAGGGAGGTCATTTTCCTTGGTCTTACACACCCACCCAAGCTGGTAGTTCCCTTAAGTTGAATCGTGTGTTTAATTGGGTAAATCCCCAAACAACGCTGCACTTTGCCCCACCAGGACCAGTAATCTAGCAAAATTACTAGACCATAGAAAACCATGTTTAACAGTAAAGATGTAAAGATGCTGTGGGTGAGCAAGCATGAATCCCTGTATACTGCTAATGATTCTTATCAGGGAAACCTGTGGGTGTTGTTTTAACTATCATTTTGCTAAAGACACTGCTAAGGAATTAGCCAGCCATCCAGTCCTGCCTCTTCAGAAGTGCTAGAATGCTGTATTCAGTTAAAGGAACAGGATACCTACAGTAAACAGTACTGAAGAAAATTATCTCCTCATATTCAGTCTGACAGTGCCCTGATAAAGTTGAAACTAATTAGTCTTTCCTTATCTTATGGCAGTTTGTAATCATCATACAATTATACTGGGAAATAATCACCATTCAGTTATACTGGGAAATAATCATCATACAGTTATACTGGGAAATAATCATCATACAATTATACTGGGAAATAATCACCATTCAATTATACTGGGAAATAATCATCATTCAATTACACTGGGAAATAATCACCATTCAATTATACTGGGAAATAATCATACAGTTATATACAGTTAATAATAACTGAATAATACAGTTATACTGGGCACAACTGGGAAATAATTTATTTCACCACACTTTGTTTGAATGTTTGAATGAGATGCAGAATTTTGACTGAAAAGTGGAAGCATTTCTCTAATCAATTTAGAAACCAAACTGATAAGAGACTGCTGCTACTGTTCTACCTTAGAATAGCTTAGGTTAGAATAGCTGTAAATGTTTTGCAAAAGAAAAACTGAAAAGGTATAACTGTTAAGATTATACATAAAATTACAGTGTCATAGTAGATACATGGCCTACTGAAAGACAGCCTGCTATTTTAGCGATAGTTAAATGTGCTGATGGATGTAAATGTTCTTTAAACGTTTTGATTCATGCCGTTGAAGCACTCCATGCAAATCTCACAGATCTTTCTGGTACAAGGCGGCAAGTTCAGACAGCAGAACATGAAGTGAAGTGAAGAGGTCGTGATGTATTATTATTCTTGTTTATTTGTACTATTATTGTTGTTTATTGTTATTAGTGTTGTTTGTTGTTATTGTTATTATTATTGTTATTAACTATTATACTGTAAATTCTGAATTGCACTTGACAACACAGATTGTTTCCCGTAAACCATTCATGTCACGGGTGGCCGGCCCCACAGCACGAGGGAGATGCCCCTTCATTGACGTGCACCCATTAAGCCACTCCCTCTCTCTCAGTCGCCGTGTTGTTAACCGAATGCACCTGATCCTTGTTTGGGTTTCTTTTGTGTTTGTGCTTATAAAACCCCACAGGTCCAGTTCACCAGTGCTGCACCCTGAAGCCACAGTACGGCCTCGCTGGTCGGCTCTCCCCAGAGTCGTGGTTTATAGATGTTGTGTTACTCTCCCAAGAGTCGTGGTTTATAGACGTTGTGTTACTCTCCCAAGAGTCGTGGTTTATAGACGTTGTGTTACTCTCCCCAGAGTCGTGGTTTATAGACGTTGTGTTACTCTCCCAAGAGCCGTGGTTTATAGACGTTGTGTTACTCTCCCCAGAGCCGTGGTTTATAGACGTTGTGTTTCCTCGCAGTGCTCACTGTACTTTGTGCTTGTGCGTTTCTCACTTTGTTTGTTGCTCTTTGCTCGAAACAGACAGTAAAGATGAGCCTATAGCACCCTAACCCTCTAGCACCCTAACCCTAACCCTCTAGCACCCTAACCCTCTAGCACCCTACCCCAAACCCTAGCACTCTACCTCTAACCCTAACCCTTTAGCACCTACCCCTAACCCTAGCACCCTACCTCTAACCCTAACCCTTTAGCACCTACCCCTAACCCTAGCACCCTACCCCTAAACTTAACCCTTTACCACTCTAATTCTAACCCTAACCCTCGTGTTCCTTCTCCTTCCTCTCACACAGACACGTCACAATGCAGAGTTGCAGAGTCTCTGGTTTCATTAAGTCATATCAATTTAGCACAGGCAGTATATGCCAGGCCATATTTACCAAGCACTGTTTTATTTCACATTAACTAAAAAGCCTCAGAAGACGTTCCACATATACAGGACAGATCACATATCTGGAGACATTCATCACAACCCAGTGTCATTTTAAAGGGTTCAAGCTATTCCTCCCTGATGTATTTCTACCTTACAGATGTAGAATATAAATGTGTGTCATTGCACACACTGTTACTGAAGTTACAGCATATCTGTGTGTGAAGATCAGCAGTCATCTGAGTCAGTGATGATGTTCTAGTAGAAGAACTTTGCCATATCATCTGAGTCAGTGATGTTCTAGTAGAAGAACTTTGCCATATCATGAGTCAGTGATGATGTTCTAGTAGAAGAACTTTGCCATATCATCTGAGTCAGTGATGATGTTCTAGTAGAAGAACTTTGCCATATCATCTGAGTCAGTGATGATGTTCTAGTAGAAGAACTTTGCCATATCATTTTCAAACATTTTGATCCTCATTTTTACAGTGATGAGCAGTTCTTCTTACCAGCTCATTCAGATTCACCTCGGTTTTACAAAACTGAAGACTGGATGACTTCAGACAACTTACAAATCCCAGATGTGGAATGATGTAGAATCTTTTACAGTTTAGAGCCCAAATATGTGATACATCACTGTTATGATTATATAATTATATACTATTAGTTTTAAAAACATTGGCATCCATGTGAGGGCTCATATATTCTCAAGTCCTGAATCTTTATGGGTGTAACAGAAAAAACTGTCCATAGAGAAGCAATGGGCTCAAATACTTGATAATATCCACTATTTTAATTTATTTTATTTATTTCCCTCTTGATTGAAAAAAAGAGAACAGGTTAAATAATCTGTCGTGAAATTTCATGATTTCACGCAAATATAGAAAGTATATTTGACACTTTTCCTCCAAAGGATAAAAACCTTTGAGCTTAGAAAAAGACCACAAGGAATTTTATTTTTATTTTTTAGAACCAAATTTACAAATCCATTTGAACAGTCTGTGTATATATTTTTTTGTTTGTTTTAATACCTTTTTAAACTCAACTTCAAAAAATTAAGAATATTCAAAATACACTTCACTGCAGTCTCTCATTATTTACAAATATGCAGTTTAGGAAAGTCAGAGTTTCTGCCCTCACAAGTGTTTCTTCTGTATTACAAAACCAAACAAACAAACCAACGAAAATCATTTCTCATCTTTCGCTGTGCCAGGCCGTTCAACGTCAGTGGCTAGTTGGCAAAGTAAAGCGTCTTTAGGACAAATGTGATTGGCCAGGTGAAGATATGTGATTGGTCAGATGATCATATGTGATTGGTCAGCTCAGATTGAGGTCCCATGGCTTGAGTCGATGGCTTCTGGGAGGGTTCCACCCGGCACCGTCTGATAAGCCATGGGCATGGGCATCTTTACTGGACTCTGGCGGAAAAGACCTCCATTCGGAGCTCGGTGTTTGCAGCGCATGGTTGGGGGCAGGGTGGAGCTGCTGAGGGGGAGCGGGAGGTTACGTCCAGTCATGTGTCCAACCCCGGGACCCTCCTTGAGGAAGGGTGTCAGGGAGAGGCCCCCTGGGGTGAAGTCCCGCAAAGCGTCCTGCGAGCCTCGTCGCTGGTGTTTTCTCCCCAGGCTGCCCACGTCCAGGGCAGAGATGTCCAGCGACTGACTGGGAAGCTGCTTGTGGGCCAACTCTTCATCCATCAGGCCACTCAGCCGCTGGTGAACCTGTTCCAGATTCACCTCTTTGTCCTGCAAAGAAGAGAAAGATGGGGAGAGAAAGAGAGAGAGAGAAAGAGAGGGAGAGAAAGAGAGGGAGAGAAAGAGGGGGAGATGAATTGAGAAAAAGAGGAATAAATAGAGGGTTGGGGGCATAAATAGACTCTTCAGAACATGTAATGAAAAAAAGAAAGATGTACATAAACTACAGAAGGAAGTAAATATGGACGGAGGAAAAGTAAAACAGCGAGAGCAGAGAGAATCGCCAGGAGAGATGAGATTAGCATGTTATTGAAATGCTAGTATTCTTCTTTCCACTGGATCCTTATTGGCTTCTAATTACAGCGTTTTGTATCCTCAGATACATGGGAAAGTGGAAAAGGGCATTTTACCAAAAACCTGGCAAAACCACGGCAAACTGGACTGGAGTATCAAGCACCCAGCCAAATGGATATTATTATGGCTGTGTGTTACTCTGTGTGTTACCCTGTCTGTTACTCTGTGTTATCCAGTGTTTCACCCTGTGCCTTGAATTTCCCTCTGGGATCAATAAAATATCTATTTATCTTTCTGTCTGTCTTTCTGTGTGTTACTCTGTGTGTTACTCTTTGTGTTACCCTGTGTCTTACTCTGTGTGTTACCCTGTGTGTTACTCTGTGTGTTACCCTGTGTGTTACTCTGCTCATTCAAAAGGAAATAAACAATGGAAATCAGACACAGATGGAGTAAAGGATAAAATAAATGAAATGTATAATGTGAATGTACTAAAACAGAGTTTATGGTGTTCAGCTGGAGAAATGCTGCCCCACTAATGGGGGAGGCAATGAAAACTGAGGCCTGAATCCTGAGGTCTGACAGACGTAAAAATTAAACCATATGACGACTGAATCCTGAGGTCTGACAGACGTAAAGATTAGAATTCTTTTAGTTTTACATTTACCACCCCCAGCTCCCTTTCTCCTACAACCACTTTCCACTTCTTTATCTATCTCATATTCCTGATTCAAAGGTTAATGACTACAGTAAACTACAGTAAATGTTACTAAGTAAAATAAGCAGAATTATAGCCAGTTAAATGGCTGAGTAAAAGCTTTACTCCATTCACAGTTCAGCATGGAATAACTACAGCCATACACTGAGGTTCCCTCAAGCTCTCCACAACCTCCCTTTCCCTTCATGCACTGCACTGACCTTTACATACTGCAAATGCCAGACCACAGGGTTTCAGTTAACAGACAGGAAGTCATGTGGATGACGACTCAGAAAAGAGGGGTGTAAACAATTTGCAACTGCTGTTCCAAACGAATCGAACTGATGCTGCTTCAAACTAATCAAACTGATGTAAGATATTCACTAATACTCTTCATACAGAGAATGTAGTAGGTTTGTCAGTGAGAGGCTGGGTCTGTTGGTGCTCCTTTTAATCAACTGCTTTTAGTTCAGTGCATGAAGGGATGGAAATGGGAGGTGAAGGTCTGAACCATCGAGACACAGGTGAAGGAAGGAATCCAACAACTCCTACACTGCACACACTTTAGTTTAGGGATCCAGCTTTAGCCTTCAGCTTCTAGCAAGTGTGTGAACCGCCCAGGCTTGGTGTGGAGAAGTGCTTGTATGCATGTTAAAACAACAGGATGGATCAGAGGGTGATTATGCCTAGTCAAATGGCCGATAATGCCAGATGTCTGGCATCTAACAGTAATTACCATATACAATGTGTTAGTGATAACAAATTTATTCAAATGTCATTCACAGTGTTACCTCACACCACACCAAATTACTGTCCAATGCCTAAAGCTACAGCATCTTAGAAGATGGAAAGAAAATGCAGGTGAATTTGCCCTTGTTTTTTTTGTCATGAATGACACTTAAGCATAAGGGTGTAAGGAAGTCCAGGACTGTGGGTCACACCTATAGCTGCGTGTACTGGAGTTCGACTAAATCGGGACTGCCGTCTGTGGCATCTGGATCCATAAAGTAGAGTGTGGCGGTTGTGGCACAGTCCCGGGCTCGACGGGCAGGGGTCGGCCGCGGCTTGGCCGCCTGCGGTGTCACCTCTTTGGGCTGCGGGCGCCGGCAGCGTGGACCGTTCCACCAGGTCTCCAGACCGGCCACCAGGCAGGCCAGCAGCAACCCGGCAGCCAGGATGCAGAAGACGCCCGCGAAGCTGTGCAGGTGCAGTGCCCGGCCCTCGGGCAGCGGCTCCATCCGGCCATCCAGCTCGCACCGGCCCTTCTGAGGCCACCACTTCTGCTTCAGTACATCCAGGTCTCCCTTCTCCTGCAGCTCCAGGATCCTGTGGAGAACCATGGGAAGAACATCAGCCAAGGCAGATCAAGTCGAGTTAAATACATTTTTATAGCGCTTTTTTCAACAGCCTTTTCCCAAAGCAGCTTTACAGATGTCTGAGTCCAGTCTTCCAGTGAGCAAAGCCAAGTCTTCAGTGGTGAGGAAAACTCCATGGGAGAAAGAAACCTGGATCTCAATGGCAGGTCCATCCTCCTCTGGTCCACAGGAACGACAGTACAACCAGCATCAGTAAAACATGTCACATCTGAATCAGACTCATGATCTGAAGGCTCACATCTGAATGAAATGTTAGAATTAAGAAAAAACAAATTGTGTTTTAAACTGTGAAATCAGGTTAAATCAGGTGTAGTCGAATTCGGGTGTAGTAAGACAAAGCAAGATCTAATTTACATTTATTTACAAGAGATAATCCTAACCCTAATCTAACCTAACCCTAATCTAACCTAACCCTAAGCTCAAACAGAGCTCATAACAGTAGCCATTAATTAATGGGTTATTAAACTCTTAACCTGGGTCATAGTCTTATGCTCCATTCATTCATAAGCATAAACATGTCCTTCAATCAGTTATCAATCATGGCCTATTACCAGCTCTCTGGACATCAAGTGATTTGACCCAGTGCACCTCTGAATTAGTCAGCATCACTCAAAGCATATTCAGATTGGGAGGAGTGTATCCACCGAGTGATGTAGGGCCAACAAAAGCAGACCAGCACATGGAAAACAGAAAAGAACCTTCTGAGACAGAGATTCAGTGTCTCAACATAACTTGAGCAGATCTTTCAGTTCAAAGCATTTCTAACCAGGCAATTAAGGAGCACACAGGGAAAAATAACTTGGAGAACAACGACATATGATGTTCGTGCTTGAATCCTGACTAAGGCTTTTCTGAGTAAACTCCAACATACCTGTCAGCTGTTCCAAACTCAGTTTATAGAGCTGGGGGCAATGAACAGATCCATCACATGGGGCTTCTACCATACAATGTGTTGTTGAGTTAAGAAACCTTTTAATTATTTAAAAGAGCCTGTGTGTTACAATAAACCTAATTAGGGGGTGAACGGGCGGGGGTGGAGTAAATTACAGTGGAGTATCGCAGCAATGCTAGAAACTCCTGTGAGAGAGAAGAATCAAGAAGAAAGGCAGAGAAGAAAGGTGTTCATGTAAGGTTTCAGATGCAACATTTGCATTTGTAAGCAGGTATTCTGATGCAGTTATACGGTAGGGTGACCAAACGTCCGTATTTCCCGGGACATGTGCGTATTTCACGTCCTGTCCCGGGCGTCCCGTTTTTTTTTAAAAGTGAGGAAATGTCCTGGTTTTTAAATTACCTTCATTGGACAATAAAAATTTAAATTTACAGGCACTAGGGCACTGCGCACGGCGCTGCGTCAGTGAGGGCAGCCCTGTTCTCAGTCAGAATGTAAATGTTTACCGACGATTTACCGGGACGTACAGGGGGCGCCCCCCCCCCCGCCC
>JAOYMR010000010.1:18330894-18341237 GCA_025802075.1 Tenebrosternarchus preto | reverse complement strand
AGGCTGGTCCAATTTAGCCATGAAACCTCCCACACTAAAATGACAGGTGTTTCAGTTTCATTGTCCAACCCCTGTAGGAGTGCTAACAGTTGTCATATTACATATATACAGTACATGCTGAGCTCTGGGCTCTGTTTTGACTTTGCATATCCAGTGGTATAGGCATTACAAGAACTGGAGCTCTGATGTAAAGTTTTAGATAACTTTAGTTCATGTATGCCTTTAGAGCTCTGTTGAGTGCAATGTTTTCTATAGTGGCATAAATACCCCACAATATCTAAGTGAACTTATTGCATACCTCTATAACATTGCATACTATTCACTCTAGTTTGTGATGATGATTTGGGTGGAAAGCAACAGCTCAGTGAACCCTCATGACTGTGGCCACCTCCAGAACCTCCCTTTAGTTGTGCTGCTATAGATAAGCCTGCTGGAGCCACATGCTATTCACTGGCATGTGTACTATATATATGTATGTTTAATTTGATGTTTACATATTTAACCTGCATATTGTATCCTGCTTACATGTTTCTACAAAGACAATGCCATAAAGCACCTAGAAAATGCTCCGGTTTGCCAGGGGACGCGCCGATGCTCCCATCTACCTGAAGCCCAACATCCACATTGGAGGAACTGCCCAGTCTAGACATTGTATTATAAATATGGACTGCTACTAGCTGGGCCGCCAAGTGGAGTCTGGGTTCCCTCTGAGTCTTGGTCCTCCCACGAATTCTTCCTAATCCCAAGGGAGTTTTTCCTTGCCTCTGTCACCCCTGACTTGATCATTAGGGACCTGGACCTATGCGTTTGTAAAGTTGCTTTGTGACAACATTTGTTGTAAAAATCGCTATATAATTAAATTTGACTAAGGAAAAATTTAAATACCCCAACCAGAACCATATGATTGGGTACTAATATGTATTCTCCCCCAAACGAAAGAAAAAACAGTACATGGATATTTTTTAAGCATAATATTATTCAAGATTTATTTCACTGAAACTATTAATATTTTTACAACAATTAGTATTCTATAATAAAACATATACACTATCATAAATAATCACTAGTTCAACATTCTTATAATACACTACAAATGTAAACTTTTTCATCATGCTGATTGATGTGATTGAACTTTGACAGGGAGCTTGTGACGGCATCAGTCAGGGAGCGGTAGGCAAGGCTGCAGTGAACATAGTCCTTTATAGAGCACTGCAGACAAGCAGTGAACCACAGAGCAAACACAAAAGTAAAACAGCAACTGGCTAGTGTTAGGTTTTAGTCTCTGTTCAGTCTGACCGACACAGAGTACCTCCAGGGTTCACACAACAAATTAGCTCAGCCCTGAGTATGCCTCCTTACAGGATCCTGGAGAACAAACTCACAACACACACAGGTGTCAAGAAGATGCTCTAAAGTTTATTAACAATATAGAAGTTTAAATAGAAGAAAGAGATAGAGTAGGAAGAAGAGAGTGATGGTGTGGGGTAACATGATTAGTCTAAGGTGGAATCAACAACTAGATAATTGGTCTTAAGGATGGGGTGTGAAACACTTAAGAAGTGACCTCCACTAAGCAGGTGTTTGGATTACGCTCGGATCCGAGTGAGACCGACCATCAGATAGGACGCATGTTGTGTATATGCCGAAGGACAGTCAAAAAGATATTTAGACGCCAGTAGGACTGGGGTCAGCCTGATCGGCAACTAGTTTAACTAGAAAGAGACATTTAATTCAGAATGTAACATGAATCATGAATCATTAAATTCCCTTACAGCTAGGTTTAGCTAGCGGAGTTTAAACTGAAGCGAAGCTGACAGTGGCTGGCGTCGACTTGGCTCAAAACACGGCAGGCGCCGTCCACGAAAAGCAAGCGAATGTACAGCATCGGAATGGCACGACCTGTGGGCTTATATACAGAAGGGAGATGGTTCGTGTTGAGTAGGGATAGGTGTATCTGGTAAACGAGTGATTGGGAACGAGGAAGTGTGGTTTGTGACGTAGAGGTGGGCGTGGCGCTACTTTAGTCAACTTTTTCTTTTAGTCAACCTTTTTTGCCTCTTGTGATAAGGGAAAGATTTCTTCTGAATACAAGTACTGGTCATAAAATTCGAATATCATGAAAAAGTTGATTTATTTCAGTAGTTTCATTCAAAAGGTGAAACTTGTATATTATGTTCATTCTTTCATTACACACAGACTGATATATTTAAAATATTTCTTTTAATTTTGATTATTATACCTGACAACTACTGAAAATCCCAAATTCATTATCTCAGAAAATTTTAATCTTACTTAAGACCAACGTAAAAAAGGATTTTTAGAAATGTTGGCCAACTGAAAAGTATAAACATGAAAAGTATCATATTAGCTTGTACAGCACTCAATATTTAGTTGGGGCTCCTTTGGCCTGGGTTACTGCAGTAATGCGGCGTGGAATGGAGTGGCACTGCTCAGGTGTTATGAGAGCCCAGGTTGCTCTTATAGTGGCCTTCAGCACTTCTGAATTATTGGGTCTAAGCATATCGCATCTTCCTCTTCACAATATTTTCTATGGGGTTAAGGTCATTCGAGTTTGTTGGCCAGTTAAGAACAGAGATACCATGGTCCTTAAACCAGGTACTGGTAGCTTTGTGCAGGTGCCAAGTCCTGTTGCAAAATGAAATCTGCATCTCCATAAAGTTGGTCAGCAGCAGGAAGCATGAAGTGCTCTAAAATGTCCTGGTAGATGACTACATTGACTTTGGACCTCAGAAAACACAATGGAGCAACACCAGCAGATGACATGGCACCCCAAACCAGTACTGACTGTGGAAACTGGTATTCTAATTTTATGACCAGCACCTGTATGTCTAAATCAGACAAAAAATATAGAACGCCACTATGAATTTGGGGGAAAATGCATTTAGAAAATCATCAATCTAGAAGTCTACATATTAATACAAAGATGAACACAAGTCAGACTTGTTATAACTTTTTGGATAAGCCAGTTTCATCTCTGGATGCAGAGCTTAGACATGCTTTGTACAGAATTGAATAGCAAAATCTGTTTAAAGTTCTTAAAGCAAAGAAACATTAATAGAAATGACTTTTGATACTTCTGTTGTACCTCGCCCACCAAACTGCATTACATGATTATTTAAAAGAATTATATTTTAAAACTAAAGCAGTTTATTTGAGTTGATGGTTCTTATCTAAAGGATTTTGAACTTTTTAGGTCGGGGCCCAGTATCACGTTGAGGCACGGGATTGCTGCAGAAACGGCCAAGAGGCGTCGTTTTAACTGTTTTTATTTAAACGAACACAACCACAAGCGCAAAGGCTCGTGCACACACTTCACAGGAAAGCTGACGAAGACCGACAAAGACGTGGTGACACGCACACGCTTAAATATACACACCCTTGACGAGACACAGGTGAAACGAGTAACGATAACAGACGAGCGTCACACCCCACAACAAGGACACTTTCACACCGACACGCCCACATAAACACAAAACTAGAGAAGAGGCAGGGGCGGCCACCGTCTCACCCAGTCACAAAGACATTTCTTCCTCAACTATTTTAGTCATTGCAATCAGAATGTAAATTTAGGTGGAGTTTCATTAAATTAAAATAAAGACATCTACAGTAGCGTGTTAATCAAAATGTTATCAAGTTACAAGATATATTACAAGAAATCCGTAATTATACTTCAGATTCTGCCCAACTATCCAGATTCTTTTCTTTTCCCCTAAAAAAGAAAAAGCTTAGAAACTTGAAAGATGTTTGTTTTAAGCAAATAAATACTTTCTGCCCTGATAAACCGTTTAATTATAGCTGTCTTAGATGGCCCAAAGCCTCCTCCCTTGTCCCGTATCTGTGTAGGCGTGTCTTTTATAAAAGTGTGTGCATCGGTCCATGTGTGTGGCGTGGGCGTGGCGTTAAATATTCGTTTTGTTTATCCGGTGTCTTGCCTAACGTGAGTATATTTAAGCGTGTGCATGTCACCCTTTGTTTGCCGGTCTTTGTCGACGTTTGATGTGCTTCACGTCGTGCGTTATCGTTGTTAAACTAAAGATGCCTTTTTCTCAGTACTCGGCTATCCTGCCTCACTTCCTTAGCTCTACAGCGCTACAACGTTACACCGTTCTAAAATATATTTTTTAAATACATACATCCTCACATGTCGTCTGCAAAGGAAAGAACTACACATCATTCCAGATTGTGAAACACTCCGACACTTGAAACACAAGAAACTTGAAACCAGCCATTATACATTTATCTCAAAATGGGCTGTTGGACAGTAGTATATTACTAGCTTAAACAACAACAACAGTCCGATCAAGATTTCATGTTTGTTCCACTTCATAAATGTAGTCTTTGGTAATAGTGAATATTTGTGCATACGGATGTATGCGTAGGGAAGTTTGCAAGTTACGCTTTCCCCAAAATAAATATTGCACTAACTAGCTACAGATAACACACATTTTGATGGGACTTATTGACAATCATTAGCCATATTTGTTGCATTAGTCCTCATTCTCTTGTCCTGAGCCTTCTGATGGATCTCCTTCAAGTCGATCTGCAAAGAAAAGTAATGTAGTCAGCTCATCTGAATGCAAGATAATCTGATCTGAACCTAATGGATAAATTAAGGTGATATCACCTACCTATTACTCAACAAGTCACAAATGTGCCATAATAAGGCTGAGATGTTACTGGATAGTAAACTGACCTCCTTATGTGGCTGAGCGAAGCTAGCATTCTGAACATAAATGATGCTGGGACTGTTGTTTCTGTTTTCTTCCATCATCAGTTCATTACGCAGAATTACCTACAGAGGGAGACATGCACACACAGAGGTACAGACGTGGACAAAATTGTTGGTACCCCTCGGTTAATGAAAGAAAAACCCAGAATGGTAACAGAAATAACTTTAATCTGACAAAAGTAATAATAAATAAAAATTATATGAAAATGAACAAATGAAAGTCAGATATTGCTTTTCAACCATGCTTCAACAGAATTATTTAAAAAAATAAACTCATGAAACAGGCCTGGACAGAAATGATGGTACCCTTAACTTAATATTTTGTTGCACAACAAGTCAATTACTGCAATCAAACGATTCCTGTATCTGTCAGTGAGACTTCTGCACCTCTCAGCAGGTATTTTGGCCCACTCCTCATGAGCAAACTGCTCCAATTGTCTCAGGTTTGAAGGGTGCTTTTTGCAACACACAAATTTACTGTGCCCCTCTACCACTTCGAAAGTGGTGTCTAAATAGGACAATTCCCCACTAGAAAACACCTCCCTGCTGTTCCCACCCAAATATAAACGGTCTCTAAAATTCCGACATTCATAATTCTGAGTAATTATAAAAGATATCTAGATAATACAGGTGCCCAGGAGCATGTGAATCTGCAGCCAGGAGCACCTGGATTTTCTCCATGACCATCTACACCTGGATTTTCTCCATGACCATCTACACCTGGATTTTCTCCATCATTTTTCTACACCTGGATTTTCTACACCTCCCACTTACTTTTTTGGGGCCGCTGAAGATCTTGCGACTGATCTCTTTAGTTTTGTCCATCCGCTTGGCTACGCCCTCTCTCTGCGAAGTGGAGCCAGCAGGGCCGGCAGGCCACACCTCCTCCAGCCAATCCTGAGAATCTGAGAAGAAGGCAGAGTAAAGTGTGGACTTTCAGCAGGTGGAAGCACCTGGCATTGGCTGACGTAGCGATTCATACACACCGTCACCTGATTCCACCATCCTTAAAGAAAGGCTTCCTTTCAAAAAACAGGGGTCAAAGAGGCTGTAACCATGACGACATGGTTACGGGGTTCAGCCCCGCCCACGCTCATCCTCAGACAGTGCTGGCGTTACTGGAGCTGACGTGCTCTAGCTACAAGGGGAGCCTTATTAGTGACATCGGATGTTTGAATGTGACTGCTGTCCTAGATCAAATGCGCAGGCAGGAAACCAGGACAACAGGCCGACATGGTTCAAGTTAGCAGTACATCACCTGATAACTACAGCACCACCTGATAACCACTAATAAACAGTATGACAACAGTATGAACACATGGAGACAGTGTGTGTGTCCGAATCCTGCAAGTCACTGCTCTGGGGATTGTGCGTGCATGCGTGTGTACCTGCATTTGTGCTGGCCTGACTCTCCTGCGAATCACTGGTCTGGGGACTGCCCACTCCAACAGTCATGGCTTCACATGAGGTCTTACTAGCCTTCCTCCTGCCTTTAGTGACTGCACCCTCCTCTTCCTCACTGTCACTCTCACTAAGGTCGTCGAAGCCAAAGTATTTGATTTTGTAGCTGGAGCTGCCAGATGCACCAGGGTCTCCATCAGCTTCCTGGCCCTCATTCTCCTCAAAACCAAAGAACTCCAGTTTAGTCTCCTTCTTACTCTTAGACTGAGTGGGTCGAAACCTGAGAGAAAGAGAGAGAGAGAATGCAAAAGAGAGAGAGAGAGAGTCAATGGATGCGAGTTTGCTTTAACCTGTGAAGAGTGTGAGCAGGTTTGTGAACATGTTCTTCTGGTCTTGGTGGGGAAGTTGGGGGGTTATGTTTATGTTTTCATGTTTGTGTGCCTCACCTGGTCGGTTTGTTAAGATGCGTATCTGTTTTTCTCCGGAAGGTTCCAGCCTCTCCTAGATCTGCAGGCGCACTATTAGCAAATTCATCCATGCTCCTATCCATCGAGTCCTGGATGGTGACGTTACATGCCGACACACACGACGGGTGGAGCACCGTGTAGTCCCTCACCCGGCTGCGACCCGTGGACTTCACCTCGGAACCACTGGTGCCAGCTCCCTTGACTGAAGCCCCGGCAGGTACACTGGACCCGGGCCCTCCCGACGCCTCGCCGAGGTCCAAACCCTCTGGGTCCCGGTTCCGGGTAGGCCGTCGGTAAACCTTGTCACTGGATGGCTTGAGGAGCGGGAGCTGCTCAAAGTCGACCGGCTCCTCTGAGGGTTGGGCTTCTGCAGCAGGCTGCTCGACGGGGTTCAGCCCATCAAAGGTGAGGCAGGCTTGGACAGGCGCGCCCTCGCCAGCCCCTGGAGGAGAGTCGTCCACTGGGGAGTCCCAGGGCGAGGCATCTCTCATGGATGGAGGACCAGGTCTGCTCACTGCACTGCTGGGCTTGAACCAGGCAGATCCAGCACTAGCCATTGATGAGGTCTGGAAAGGTTTGGCTGGGCAAAAACAAAGAAAAATATCCAAATATCCAAGTTACACATTTTTATGGGAATTGGCATATTAATACATTGCACTTTGTATCACAGAAAAACTTCTAAGAAAGAATCATTTACAGTATTTGGTCGACACTTTTTATCCAAATACATCTTAAGGTTCTTGCTCAGGAGCCCAACAGTGGCAGCTTGGCAGAAGGGGGACTTGAACCAGGGACCTTCTGATTACTAGTCTTTAAGCACTGAGCTCCCACTACCTACTGAATCAAAATAAGATGAAATACACACTAATCTCTCTATACTCTTAAAGCAAGAGATTAACCTGTTTTCTAATGATGGAAAGCACAGATTTAACCAGACAATTAAACTAAACAACCTTCAATCACTGCAAACATCAGACAAACACATAGTTGAACCAAGTAAGGACAGCCTGTCCTCCACATTCACAAACAGTAAAGACTTCAAAAGCAGCTGAAAACAATCCACAAATGTCCTGAATGCGTTAGGTACATCAGGTATACACTCACCGGCAACTTTATTAGGTACACCTGTCCAACTGTTCATTAACGCAAATGTCGAATCAGCCAATCACATGGCAGCAACTCGATGCATTTATGCATGTAGATATGGCCAAGACGATCTGCTGCAATTCAAACCGAGCATCAGAATGGGGAAGAAAGGTGATTTAAGTGACTTTGAATGTGGCATGGTTGTTGGTTCCAGACGGGCTGGTCTGAGTATTTCAGAAACTGCTGATCTACTGGGGTTTTCACGCACAACCATCTCTGGGGTTTACAGAGAATGGTCAGAAAAAGAGAAAATGAGTGAGCGGAAGGTCTGTGGGCGCAAATGCCTTGTTGATGCCAGAGGTCAGAGGAGAATGGCCAGACTGGTTCGAGCTGATAGAACGGCAACAGTAAATCAAATAACCAGTCGTTACAACTGAGGCATGCAGAAGAGCATCTCTGAACGCACAACACATCGAACCTTGAGGCGGATGGGCTACAGCAGCAGAAGGCCAACCCGGTACCAGCAAGGTGTACCTAATAAAGTGGCCGGTGAGTGTACAGAGAGAGAGTGAGTGAGTGCACTAGGTACATGAGGTATACAGACAGAGAGAGAGAGAGAGAGAGAGAGAGAGAGAGAGAGAGAGAGAGAGAGAGAGAGACCGTACTAGGTACACGAGGTATACAGAGAGTGAGTGAGTGCACTAGGTACACGAGGTATACAGAGAGTGAGTGAGTGTGCTAGGTACATGCGGTATACAGAGAGAGAGAGTGTGAGTGAGTGAGTGAGAGTGCACTAGGTACATGAGGTATACACACACAGAGAGACAGAGAGAGAGAGAGAGAGAGAGAGAGAGAGAGAGAGAGAGAAAGCTAGGTACATGCGGTATACATAGAGAGAGAGTGAGTGATTCAATCCCATTGCTACTATTCTCAGCACCACTGCTCCCTCAATGAAGCTGTGACAGAAATAATCCCCTTGTGGTCACTACCCTGAGACGACACAGGAGCGTTCAGTCATCACTGTGTAACGCCTCACAGCTGACAAACCAGTGTACTACACTGAAAGACCCGGACATCAATGCAAAGTGCATAAAGCTTCCCTCTACCTTACAGTGAACCCTAAACACAGTCCTGGTCAAAGCTTCCCTCTACCTTACAGTGAACCCCAAACACGGTCCCCACAAAGCTTCCCTCTACCTTACAGTGAACCCCAAACACAGTCCCCACAAAGCTTCCCTCTACCTTACAGTGAACCCCAAACACAGTCCCCACAAAGCTTCCCTCTACCTTACAGTGAACTCCAAACACAGTCCTCATAAAGCTTCCCTCTGCCTTACAGTGAACCCCAAACACAGTCTTCATAAAGCTTCCGTCTTGCCCACGCTGGTGAAGTGAGAGTGTGATGTAGCTCACCTGCAAGTGTGCTGTTGGAGACGGGGGCTTTGCTGTCTGTGCTACCCAGACCAAGGCTGCCTCTGTTGGGCTCGGTGCTGCCCGCTGCCTGCACGCTGGCTGGCCTGCTCCCACACTCAGGCTGTAGGCCGCCTCTGGATGTGACAGTTTTGGACTCCTCATCGCTGTCAAAGCCAAACGGGTCGTTGGAGCCGTCATCCTCATCCAAGCGAGGCCTCTTGACTAGTTCCGGCAGCTCTGGTTTAAAGGTGGGGCGCTTGGCACCCAGCTGGGCCTTGTAAGTGGTCTCTCCCCATTTGGTGCTGAGAGTCGCTTTTTTATTGGCAAATACCTCCTCAAATTTGGAGTTCGCCTCCCCTCCCTTCCGAGTGTATGTTTTACTGAATCTGGATGTCATGTTTACGTTTGATGTTACATATTCCCTACAAGAGACACAAAGAGCAGATGGAACTAAACTTTATGTGAACATAAACAAATGCGATCGGACCCACCATTCAGAGCGATCGGACGCCACATTCAAACTGCGCTGATACTGCAGCATACGCAGTGCAACGCAAAATTCAGGTTGTGACATTCTTCCAAGTGTCAAACGGAGCTGAGCGTTTGAAATCAGCAAAATTAAAAACAGAACTTTAAGAAGACGCTTTGAGTTATTTTCTGGATAAGCCATAGCTACCAATTAGAAAAGAAACAGTTTCCAAACTACGGGCTAAATGTTTTGTTCAACCAACAGATGTATCAGCAAGTTAAAATATTTGGGGCATCAGATAAAACGCCAAGGCCTAGCTAACCACACATTACACCGGCATGCTAACTTGCTCGTTATCTGCTTAGTTAGCGGTTTTTAGGAGTACAGTAAATTGTATTAGGAACAAAAAAATATTTATGTTTAGTACATTTCTGAATCCCATGAGGGAATATGTTATCTAGGAGCTCGTTAGCTAGTTGCTATTACAAAATTCAAATCTCGGTGTTGCGGTGACGAGTTTGACAATGACAGTTGTGACTCGGCTAAACTAGCTAGCGGTTAGCCTAGCCAGCTAGCTCCTGTTTATCTCTCCGTATTTACACACACTCCGCAGACTTTAGTGCAAACCAACACGCTAAAACACTTTAACGGGGGGGGGGGGGGGCCCGATAGCCACGCGTTTTTATTAAATTGGGAACCGTTCAAAAAACGCGGACCCGGAATTAATTAGGGGTAATGCCGCGCAAAACGGAAAAAA
>JAOYMR010000010.1:18247718-18250518 GCA_025802075.1 Tenebrosternarchus preto | reverse complement strand
CGCTGGTGGGTGTGTTTTGTGTTGTGTCATTGACGTTACGCTGGTGGGTGTGTTTTGTGTTGTGTCATTGACGTTACGCTGGTGGGTGTGTTTTGTGTTGTGTCATTGACGTTACCCTGGTGGGTGTGTTTTGTGTTGTGTCATTGACGCTACGCTGGTGGGTGTGCTTTGCTTCGTGCTTCGTTTATTTTGACATTACATTTTTTTAATGTACACACGCCTGAAGGAACAACAGATCAGTCTCAGGCTCTTTCTCCTGTTGCCATAAAAAAGTAACAATGTATTCACTATAATTCCAGGGGAGGTCTCTGCGCTGGACAGAAACCATATCACAAAGGTGTGCTGCATGGCCAACAGGAAACCATTAAAGGCAGTCCAGTTACCATGCTCAACCATCACCATAGTTACCATGCTCAACCGCCGCCATAGAGACTAGTCGCATACTCTAATCTGACTAAGTGCATGGCTCCTGTAAGAGTTTTAAATATGAATCAGTCTCTCTCTCTTTCTCTCTCTCTTCTCTCCTCTCCTCTCTCTCTCTCCTCTCCTCTCTTTCTCTCTCTCTTCTCTCTCTCCTCTCCTCTCTCTCTCTCTCTTCTCTCCTCTCTTTCTCTCCTCTACTCTCTCTCTCTCTCTGTCTCAGTGAGGTGAGCTGTGGTGCCCCACCACTTAATTGCCCTGTTTTTTTTTTTTTTTTTTTTTTTTTTTACCACAGACTCATCTCATCTTGAGAGCACAATTTAGGGTTGATTTAATTTCTTCTTTACAAACATTTCTAATAACATTACCCAATAGCATATACACTGCAAGTCTCTCTCTCTCTCTCTCTCTCTCTCTCCCCTCTCTTGTTCCATTAGCCAGTAAATCATGTTTAAAGATTATATTGTGGCTGGATGTCATTATGGGTGATTATCAAAACTACAGACAGTGGGGGGAAGTGTTTGCTAACTGTTTTAACAGTAATTTCAGCAGGCTAAGCCGGATGGGAACGAAAATGTCCCAAATGACAAATCAAGCTTTTCAGAAACAAATGTGCCAAATGTGAATGACACTGGGCCTCAGTGTGTGTGTGTATGTATGTGTGTCTGTATGTTTGTGTGCGTGTGTATGTATGTATGTTTGTTTTGTGTGTGTGTGTGTGTGTTTAACAAGCTTTGATATACACTGAACATTAGTCTGTGTACTACCACACCGGTATAACAGACAAGCTCTGATATACACTGAGGAAATCAAACACCATTACTGATGACTATTTGTCTTCCAAAGGTCCTAAACATGTTTTCCATATGTTTGTCTGTGTGTGTGTGAGTGTGTGTGTGTGTGTGTGTGTATGTGTGTGAGTATGTTTGTGTGTGTGTGTGAATGTGTGTGTGTGTGTGTGTGTGTGTGAGTGTATGTGTGTGTGTGCACATCCACTCATGAAGATCAGGTGGTTCCAAGTTTCTCCTCCTCATGAGCGAAATGTTTGATTTTTTTCTCTGGTGTGTGATTTACTCACTGTCAATGTTGGAATGGCAACTGATCCAATTGCATGAGATGGTGAGGCTCCAGAGGTAACTGAATTTGTTTGAGGCCAACAGGTGTGTGTGTGTGTGCCCTCTAACACTCAGCCTAACCCTAGCAGGCCTGAATCTCCAAACTGCACAGCCGTATCCACACATGGTGGCAGTGTAATGGAGATTATGGAGATGATGTACAGGTGAAACCTCATCTGAACATCATCAGATGATGTACGGGTGAAACCTCTTTTAAAGTACTACTGATTAAAATACTACTGAATGTTTAAAATCTGTTTCTCAGTGTTCTTAATATTTGACACTATCCCAGATAGTGTGTGTGAGAGAAGATGTCTGAGAGTGTGTGTGTGTGTGTGTGTGTGTTTGTGTGTGTATGTGTACATGTGAGAGAAGGAGTCTGAGTGTGTGTGTGTGTGTGTTTGTGTGTGTATGTGTGCATGTGAGAGAAGGAGTCTGAGAGTGTGTGTGTGTGTTTGTGTGTGTGTGTGTAGCTGAGGCTTTTACTCTGATAGATATGCTAATACCCTCATTCTCTCCACTTCACTCTTTTATTTGTCCAGTTAAAGCAAAAATGCCTGGCAAAGTTTAATTAAGCTATGCACCAGCCCTACACTAATGAAACACTATTGATTTATCAACACTCACACACACACTCACACAAATGTACTGAGTCAGATGTTAATTTAGTGTTAGACTCCCTAGCCTGGGTGGTCACTGCAGGGCTAGTCCAATTAAATCCAAAACAACAGCACAAAATAGACACACCACGTGTGTGTGTGTGTGTGTGTGTGTGTGTGTCTGTGAGCACGGGTGGTTGAGGAGCTGATCTGAAGCATAATTTAGAATGAATGTGTGTAGATGTGTGCTGCTGCCTGTCCTGTAATTATCTGATAGTGATCCACAGTGCTCACGTTGGCACAGGAGGCCGAAGGTTTACGTCTGAGCAAATTAAACAAAATTAAGTCTGTACAAAAGCAGCACAAAGCACTCTGTAATCGTCTGACAATTCAACAGACACAAACCCATGCAAATCAATATGGCTCCAATTGAAAAATGTTGCAGGCAATTAAGCGTATTGGGATTGTGTTGTGGAAAAAAGGTGTTTCTGTTGAAAGGCTAATGTGTGTCTCACAGAGGCCAGAGCCTATGAAAGCTTTACACATGCACAAAACAAGTCAAACTGCCCAGGCTAGAAACTGGATTTTGTCCCAAGTGTAAAAGGCCAAATTGTTTAAAAAAGCAGGTGACCTGGGTGTTTTTATGTGCAACAATTTTTTAAATCA
>JAOYMR010000010.1:18237718-18242718 GCA_025802075.1 Tenebrosternarchus preto | reverse complement strand
ATCAAAATGAGAGACGAAGAGGGAGAGACAGAGAGAGAGAGGAAGGGAGAGAGAGAGAGGGACAGAGATAGAGAGGGAGAGAGAGAGGAAGGGAGAGAGAGGGAGAGAGGGAGGGAGAGAGAGGTGAATGGAGAGAGAGGAAGGGAGAGAGAGAGAGAGGGACAGAGAGAGTGTGTGAGAAAAAAAAGCAAAAAAAAAAAAAGGAAAAAGATTTTACTATCATCACAACCCTGCATTAAACTACAGTTTAAAAATAATTATTGTCAATCTCTGACAGAAAAGTTTGGATATCAGATAAACATTAGTCCTGGGCTGTTGCTATTATTTTCAAATATGAGAATTAGACCCACTACTCTGTCTGATAATATGAGTATTAGTCCCATTGCTCTGTCTGAGTATTAGATAGCTGAGCTCAAGGGTGGTGGTCACTCAGTGGTTAAGGCACTCAACTAGTAATCAGAAGGTTCCCAGCTCAAGCCCTATCTCTGCCTAGCTGTTGGGCCTCTGAGCAAGACCCTTAACCCTCAATTAACTCCAAATGTGTTCAGTCATAATTGTAAACTGACTCTTTTTTGAATACAATTGTCAGCTAAATGCTGCATAGGTAGACACATCACCACTGTGAGTATTAGATTAACACTGCTATGTCTGATGATGTGACTGTGTCTGATGATGTCGCTCCGTCTTGCAGCAACTACAGAAAAAATACTGTTTAAGTACATTAGTAATGCTGTTTTAATTCTGTGTTACAGTTATAATGCTGTGTTACAGTGATAATGCTGTGTTACAGTGATAATGATGTTATAGTGATAATGCTGTGTTACAGTGATAATGCTGTTTTACAGTTATAATGCTGTGTTACAGTGATAATGTTGTATTATAGTGATAATACTATGTTATAGTGATAATGCTGAGTTACAGTTATGATGCTGTGTTACAGTGATAATGTTGTATTATAATGATAATGCTGTATTATAGTGATAATGCTGTGTTACAGTGATAATGCTGTGTTACAGTTATGATGCTGTGTTACAGTGATAATGTTGTATTATAGTGATAATGCTGTGTTATAGTGATAATGTGTTACAGTTATGATGCTGTGTAACAGTGATAATGCTGTGTTACAGTGATAATGCTGTGTTATGGTGATAATTCTGTGTTACAGTGATAATGTTGTATTATAGTGATAATGCTGTGTTATAGTGATAATGCTGTGTTATTGATCTGTTTCCAGCTCGCAGATGGACTGAGTGGGAAACCAAGTAAGGACATTTCTAGTGGAGCAGACAGGCGTGGTGCAGGGCAGGCGTCTGTGGCCTACCTCCACTGACATCCATCCGTCCGCTTCAACCACTTCACTCTCACCACCCACCACTACACCCAGCCATACATCCCTGCCTCATGTCCCACGGGTCACATTTCTCCCTTTGGAAGATTCCTCGAATAGGGCACGTGTGGGAGGGGGGAGGGGTGGGGCTTGGGTGGAGGTTGTGTTTGTGTGTGTGAGTGGGAGGGGGAACAGGGATACATGACTAACACAGCTGCCATTTACAAATATTTTTAAGTAAATACCGTATCATATTTTCACACAGTGTCCCCTGAAGGGGGGGGGGGGTGTCTAAGAGCCTCTGGGGAGAGGTAGGTCAGGAGATGGGCTCAGTATTGAACTTTCAACATCTGTCTTTATGTCTTAGAACAATATTATAGACCAGCATCACAGACATGTTTGAGACTCCTGCAAAAGCATCATACAGACATGGTTTCTTTGGTTTTTTGAAATGGTTTCTTTACATTTGACTTATTTGTAAACACAATCCTGCCTCAGTAGAGTGGGACAGAAAACTTGAAAGGTAATTTTCTTGAATTAATGGGACACCACAGTTTATAAAATATATAATTACAGCATGAATTGTAAACAAATCTTAAGTTTCTCTGATTGTTTACAAATCTCTGATTGTGCATTGAATTGAATTTCTGTTTTTTGGAAAGAGTTCAGAATTTCTTGGTGTATTTAGTGATTTAAAATCCTGGAAACTGAAACTGAGTGTGTAGATCTGCACGTCCTGTTCACATCCTGTTCATGTCCTGTTCATATCCTGTTCATGTCCTGTTCAGAGCCATCTGGGCTGGGACAGTGGTGATCTGCTAGTGTGTGTGTGTATGTGTATGTATGAGAGAGAGTGTGTGTGTGTGTGTGTCTTTGTGTGTGTATGTGAGTGTGTGCGTGTCTTTGTGTGTGTGTGTGTGTGTGTATGTGTTGTGTGTATGTGTGTCTTTGTGTATGTGTGTGTGTGTGTGAGAGAGAGAGTCTGTGTGTGTGTGTGTGGAAGGGTGGATTCCTAAGGAAGGTCCCACCATTGACAGTCCCACAAGGGACCTGCCTTCTGTTGCCGAGGGCAACGACCCTTCTCATAAGCCATTGCAGCCAGGCTCTTGTTAGGTCATAATGGACGACTCATGTCATCAGGAGCAGAGGGACATCCCTTAGGACCCCGCCGGGCTGCCCTCACTGTGCCCGCCCCTCCTCTCCTGCTGCTTAAAACACTATAAATAATCTTTTATTTGACGTCCACTGAAATTGACTGGAGTTTAAACCTCATCATTTAACAAGGAGAAAAGTAGTGAGAGTCAATGAGCAAGCAAATCCCTGCACGCTACCCTCAGATACAGCCTCAGCTACAGAAACCGAGTGTCAGGTGTTCAGTCTATTTTATATTTGGGTTCCTGTTTGATGTGAGTGATTTTATGAGTAAACATCACATTAATGGTTAATAAACAATTACAGTCCATTTAGGCTTTTAAAAGTCATGACTGCCTCAGAAAAGTCACAAAACACCTCAGAAGCAGGTCTTTAGACTAATGTACATTTAGACTTTGATATTATGCAGATTACAGACAGTAAAAGCCTGGATACCATGGGGAGTATGGTGTGTGTGTGTGTGTGTACGTGTGTGTGTGCGTTGTAATTGTGTTCTGTTTGGGCAGCTGCCACCTTGGCCACAGACATCCAGCATATTAACATCATTAGTAATGTCAATGTAATCACCTCAATCTAAAATAACCAAACAGTGAAGCAGTGGCAGTGCTAGGATTAGGGTGGCAGTGCTGGGGTTAGAGTGGCAGTGCTAGGATTAGGGTGGCAGTGCTAGGGTAAAAGTGGCAGTGCTAGGATTAGGGTGGCAGTGCTAGGATTAGGGTGGCAGTACTAGGGTTAGAGTGTCAGTGCTAGGATTAGGAAAGAAAGAAAGAAAGAAAGAAAGCACAAACAGCACCATCCTACACACACACACACACACACACACACACACACACACACACACAACACCATCCTACACACACACACACACACACACACACACACACACACACAACACAACTTCTTTCTCAGTGCCTCGAACGAGAAGAACAGGGTCCAGTGTGCTGCCATGGTAACGTGTTTGCATAGCAATGTGATGCCTCCCTGTATCCTTAAATCAGGGTTTACGATCTAAATGTGTTCAGTCATGGTTTATATCAGAATAATATAACAGAATATAATGAAACTGAAATGTCTCATGTACTTAATGGATACAAGGACATTCTTAGAGCTTGTTTTATCACAACACAACACAACAACAAAACACAACAGAACAACACATCAAAAGAACAAAACACCTCAAAGCACAACAGAGCAACAAAACACAACAAAACACATCAAAACAACAAAACACCTCAAAGCACAACAGAGCAACAAAATACAACACAAATCAACATAGCAACACAGCACAACAGAGCAACACAGCACGACAGAGCAACACAGCACAACAGAGCACAAAAAAAACAAAACACAACAAAACAACAAAGCAACAAGTGAAAGTCGACCACCAGCACCAGTGTGAAGACCCCAGACTCTGCGATGATCCCAGGGAGCATCTGATCTACCAAACACTTCAACACCACAACCATGACACACGCAAGTGTGTACCAACGCTGTCCAGCCCTTAGATTTTGTATCAGCTAAGATGATTTTGCTAATTATTCTGCATGCTGGCTTGTGCTAGTCAGTAAATCAATTAAGATGGAACTAAATCCAGGACTTTTTTTGCTTTTGAACCTGATGGTGAAGACAAGGACAGAAACTCGCAATCATTTCCCTCATCGTTTATACCAAAATATAATAAAAATAAAATTTCACATGTACATAAATGGATAAAAGGACATTCTTTGATCTTGTTTAATCAATTAATGATTAAGTAGATTTTCTTACAGCATTAAAATGTTTTTCTTCTGGACAGCTAGGAGATCTCCCTTCACAGTTGCTACATGTCCAGGAGTGTGAGCAGACCCAGGAACGGCCCAAGGAACGGATCCAGGAACGGACCCAGGAACGGACCAAGGAACGGACCCAGGAACGGACTTATCTTCAGTCAAAATCTGACTGCAGCAACAGCTACTGAACTCAGAACAGGAGTGACAGTGCAGTGTCTGTTCACCTGTTCAACACTATGAGAACTAAAACAACTGATTTCTGCCAATTTATATGTCATATATAACATATATCTAATTCATAATTTATTTGTGTCCAACTTATATGTATAACCTCTATGTCTAATGTATATACAGTATGTCGAACTTATATATGTCTAATTTATATACAGTGCTGCAAAAGTGTTGCACCATTAGATTTATGCTTTAGCAAAGTCATAATGACCAAATATGTTTAAAAGATTCTAGTTCCTGCTGCTGCTCAAGTCTAAGGGGAGGGTTGGGGTTGGAGTTAGAGTTGGGGTTGAGGTTGGAGTTAGGGTTGGGGTTAGAGTTGGGGTTGAGGTTAGGGTTAGGGTTGGGGTTAGAGTTGGGGTTGAGGTTGGAGTTAGGGTTAGGGTTGAGGTTAGGGATATATATATATATATATATATATATATATATATATAGACATTAAAAAATAGATAAAACAACAAACAAAATTGTTGTCTAAAACACTAAGACTTTAACACAGATCTTTATCAAAATATAACTAA